>JABFAF010277775.1:0-59203 GCA_013677275.1 Gossypium schwendimanii | reverse complement strand
TAATCTATTTGAAAAATGATAAAAATTAATTTGGTTACTATGTGAGGTGAATTATGATTTGTGAAGCATGTCTATATTCGGCAATAATAGATCAAATATATTTATTTCATGGGTGAATGGTTAAACACTTGGTTTAGTATAAAGTGTATATTTAGTAAGGTTTGATGGAAAAGAAATAACAGATTTTGGTTTATATCGAATAGAGAAAATTTATACTACCTTTGTGGCTCATTTTGATAGCTGTATCGGAGATGAATGGGTGATGTATAAATGTGACAATTAGCTTACGAGATAGTGAGCAATTGATATGTTACAAAAGTTAAAAAGAAAAATTTGACGATATGAGAATATGTAATGATACGGATCAATTCAGGTACTCGAGATGAATTCAACAAGTAAGTGAAAATTTATAAATTCATACGACGAGGAAGTGAAAGATTGTGAGTATATTTAACAAGTGAAAATTTATAAATTCATACGACGAGGAAGTGAAAGATTGTGAGTATATTTAGCCACGTAAACTCTAATTAAYRACTCAAGAATAACAATTTGAAAGTTTTAATTTAGATGAAATTTTACAACTCGGTTTACTACGGTTAAAAGTGTATATGTTTTGGTAATACCTCGTACCCTATTCCGTCATTGAATACGGGTAAGGGGTGTTACATAGAATTACATCAGATACTTAGGAAAGCTCATATAAAGCGTGCCTTTACATAACTGTAAGGTTTCCTTTACATCATTGCTCACACGAGCTATGAAATGGGCCTGCTCACATGAGCTATGGGTCAAAATGTTAGCTGTGACGTATCCGCAACAAATGCAAGGCCTCAACCATCGGTAGGACATTGAAGACCAGCACCCAAAACATGAAATCTCTAATGACATGTCATTTGTATCCTACGAATTCCTAAGGTTCAACCAGGACTCGATATCCGTTAATTCATCATAGCATTGATATGTTGATATATAGATTCATTTACATCAAACAACATAATAAACATTCAATTTAAACAACATTTAAGTGATTACAATTCATACAAACTTACCTCGACTATTAGGGACGTGAAGGTAAATTGAGTTAATCTGAAGCTTTTGCTTTGCCTTGATCTAAGTCTGTACGTGGTTTATTTTGATCTAAATAGATAATTTCAATCCATTTAATACTTATAGTATTCAAATTAGTCCACATTTCATATTTATACAAAATTACTATTTTGCCATTAACATGTTAACTTTTCACAGTTTAGTCCTTAAGCTCATAAATTGAAATCTAAGCATTTTAATCCCTTTTATTGGCTAACCAAATTCATTACGGACTTAAACCAACCCAAATAAATCGTCATTTCATAAATTTAACTTGAATTTTTACCATTTTTACAAATCAATCCTTAAATGCAAATTTCATCAGAAAACACTTTACAAAACTTTTTTATTTATCAAAAAAGATTCATAATCTAGCATTTAACATCAAGAACCATTAAAAAACATTCATGGCATAGCCCTCAACCATTAAATTTTTTTACAAATAGACCTCTAGGTTATCTAGATTAAGTTAAAACAATCACAAAAACATAAAAATCAATAAAAACTAACCTAAAATATGACCACATGCAAGAACATTGCTAGCCAAATCTTCAAAGCACCAAAAAATGGTGTTTCTATTCAATATTTCAATGTAGAAACACCATTTAAAAAGATGATACCATCTTTTCTTTGTTTTAGTTTACTTTTATTTATTAAATTACTAATTTAACCTTTGTTATTAACATAATAATTCACTTAAATTATGTCCATATTTGTCCAATAACCTTAAAAATGGTACAATTACCATTTACTTTCATATTTCATATCCATTTGACCCTTTTAACTAATAGAACTCCACTTTTACACTTTTTATGATTTAGTCCTTTTCACTTAATTAACCATGCAAACATCAAAATTTCTTAACAAAATTTTAATACGACCTTACTAATATCCCATAGAAATTAAAATAATAATAAAATAAAAATTCATTCATCGAATTTGTTGTCCCAAAACCACTGTTATGATTTTACTAAAAACGAGATGTTACAATAAAGCCCAATTCGGCAATGGCATCTGAGCAGTCCAAGATTCACTTTTGGTATATTTATTCAAAAATTAGCCCTCAACAATTACGCTTGAAACTATCCACCACCTTGCTTGATTCAAGCATGATTTGATGCATGAGTCAAGCAACCAACAACCACTCTCTTCCACAATATATGGTCGGCCAAGCATGAGAGCATATCATGGGATTCAAAATGCTATTTTTAGCAAACCTACTAGCCATCCTTCTAGTATAAATAGAACCTTTTATTCTACTATTCAATCATCCCTCAATCATTTTTCATTTCATCCTTTAACACACATTCATCCATCCTCTCATTTCTCTCTAACTTTTATTCTTTTCCACCCATCCCATTTCCCTATTTAGCTAAGTAATTCCTAGAGAAAAAAAGTTTCTCTTGGCCGATGACCTTGAGGAGCAGCTTGTGGAGGATTAGCTGTGAGAATTGGAGGAAGCCTCTACGATTATTGACCACACTATCAAAGAGTTTTTTCTTCATTTTTTGTCTTCCTTAATTATCCATTATGTTTGCAAATTGCTTCGTAGTTTTTTCATAAAAAATGGTAGCTTAATTCTATTTAACAAAGATTGTTGCATTAATTTAATAAAGTTCATTTAGGTTGTGTTTATGATGTTTTGTGTCTCAATCATTCATGTTTTCAATTAAACTCAAGTATGTATTTCATTCATATGTGATTGAATGCATTAGAATTAGTTGAGTGATCCTAACTAGATGATGACTAGTTGACGCAATAACTGAAAAGTGCATGCTTAATTTATATCCGACCCAGAATAAATTAAGGTTCATAATAACTTGACCGAGTTCTATTAACTTTTATAGCTTTTAGGTTTATGTCATTAAATTGTTTCAAACTGACCCAGTCCCTCTTACTTCACATGAATTCTAAGAAACCCTTAGTTAAATATGATTAGTAATATGCATGTTTTTCTAAGTAAAAGATTCTGAAAGGACTTAATATTGGTTTCAAGCTTATGAAAGATCGAATAGCCATGGAATATTTTTTTGGAACATTATTAACATGATGAGAATGAACTAAGTTAATTGATGTGATTGTCCTAGCCTATTCATGTTATTGTTGTTTAAATCTTGTGTCTTTTACTGCTGAATCCATCTCATCCATTTTTAACCATTCATTTCATTTGCATTCAGGTTAACATGTATTAGGGATCACTTTGCATCTAGTCATTTATTTTTTCCAACATTCAAAACTATTGTGTTTTTCTTACCAATTTGTTAATATTAATTTTGAAAAATTTTTTATTAACATATACAATGCTTGTGGAGACGATAACTCTTATACTTACTTATTACTTTATAACAACTGTGTACACTTGCACAAACCATGCGTTACATACACCAACATGTCCCATTGAATGGAACATAGCTTGACATTCCCTCATCTCTCCACATGTCCTAGGGCTTTAACACCCAAAATTGTAGAAAACTTATGGTGAGTACCCACAATCCTTCTGTATACCAATATATATCCAACATAGAAGCCCACAAAGGAGCTCACACAGAAAATTATCAAATAGAGCTTGCATAAGGAGCTTGCTTGAAAAGAACTTGTTCAGAGAGCTCGTACCTAAGCGCGTAAAAACATATTTTATAAAATTATATATTAAAAACATATCTTGAAATAGAGGCTCACATAGGAGCAAGCATAAAACTTATATTTAAAACATAACTTTAAAAATATGACTTGAAAACTTATCTTCAAAACAAAGTGCCAAAACTTAAAAACCAAATTTTTAAAGACATGTTCCCATGTCAAACGATTTACATTAGTCAATTGCTTCACAGTATTCCACCAATGATGGGCTACACTAGTGAGTAAGGATAAAATGCATCCTAACTTCTCTTTATCAGAACATGCCATTTGCTTATGGATTTTCTCAACACCCTCAAGCTAATACTAAAGCTTGGTGGGACGAGCTCCTTGAACACAATTGAATTCCTTACCACCTAGAGCTCACAAATGCTTTAGTGGCAGTCCTTGATCTGCAGGTGCGGTGTTGGCATCAACAAATCGCTAAAAATCCCCAATCATTGCTTGTAATAAAGGCTCCATGCCTTCCTCCAAGCTATTTTCCTTATGAGTTTCCTCTTGCGTAGTCGAAGTCCGATCAATTTTTGAGGGCTTGGAAGCTTCATTCATGCAATTCGCGTTCACTCTACAAGAATAAATTCTTTCTTAGTCTAAATGTAAATGAAATACTAACTTAGGCAAGACTTCGAACACACTTAACTGGGTATCCACAACTTAACACACAAACTTGCGAACATGGTTTGCACTTAGCGGACATACATGCAAACATAGGTTGCACTTAACAAACTTACATACGAACATTGTTCGTGAAAGCACAACTTACTTTTTAGGATGGTGAGCAACGGAGGGATGATCCGAGGCATAATCCTACAAAAGATACAACAAAACCAAAGTGAAGGGGTTCCTAGTCCTACCCCAACAAGCAAGTACACAAGCATACATAACATTTCTAGTACACACAAATTTGGCAAACTTACCTTATCAACTTCTAACAAACACACCTTGTTATCTTACCAAACTCACCTGTCGAATATTTAGCCCGACGAACATACCTTGCTAGCCTATTAACTTGTTCAAAACTTGCTTTGATAATAACCAATGTAACACCCCAAACTCAACCGAATAGGTTAGACTTGAATTTGGTGAGCTATATTAGCCACCAAAGTGACTCTCCGTTAACTCTCAACCTAACCTCCAACATTATAACACCTTAAAATTGGGCCTACAAGTTTTGAGGGTATTTTACGAATTTTAGCTTATATGTACTTGAAATTTCAAAAGTTTGGCAATCGATAATGTTTTCGAAAATGGCTATTAGGAAATTAAGTCAATTTTTGAAAAAGAGTTTTAAATACATTTAATTTTGAAAATAGGACTATTTGTAAAAGAGTCAAAACTGAGAGTTTTATGAAGTTTTACCCAAAATTTTAATTCAACCTAAAAACCCTCATTCTCAACTTATTTCTGATGATAGCTTTATCCTTTTCCAAAGTGGTGTTGTCCATTGCTCTCCCTTACTCTCCCAATTGATTTTTGATTTCCAAACTACATTTCTTTGATTTCCATCATTCCAAAAGCCTTAAACCTTCATAAATCTTCAAGAAAACATCTTAAGACCTTATTAATTTCATCATTGTCTTCAAGAGTGGGTTTTCCCGGATTCGCATCAAAGCTAATTTTTCTTGCATTCAAGGTAACCATTTGTCTTTCTAATAGTTTTAAATGTTATCTAGTTCTTTAAATCGAATTATTAGCCATTAAAATGCATATTTCAAATAAAACCCAAAAATTTGGTTGTTAATGGTAAATTTTGGGATTGTGGATTAAAATATGGTTTGAAAGTGTTTTCTAACTTGTTTTAACATGATTGGAAGTTTTTTAAAGCTACATTGAAGATTTGTTAAGAATTTCTCAAGTTTTAATAATTTTCATCATAATGGCCAAAACTTATCGAAAAATGTCAATAACTTAAAACATGTAGTTTTGTGTAGTTTAAACATTAGGAATTAGTCGTAGATGAATATCTAGATGAACAAAATACATTTCGTGTGAAAAGATTAAGTGTAGGTTGAGATATTCGAGTTGTAAAGTTTCTATGTCGAAGGTTTCAATTAATAAGTGAACGTTCCTTAGGCTATTATTTTTTATTGTCTAAGGTGAGATGATGACTGATTGTTGATAGTATGTTTGTGTGGTTTGTCTTGTTAAAGTGTCGGAGTCAATAGGACCTTCAACGAGTAGAGGCAGGGCACGAAAAAGATTGTTTGAGCTTTCGGCTTTCGACAAAAGCATATTTTGGTGAGTGCTTAGAGTAGCTGCTTGTAGATGATTCATAGTGTAATTGGGAATTTAGAGGTACCTTAAACTTTTACTCTAAACTTTGAGAGTAAGTTTTCTCACACCCATGATTAAATTTGATATATATGAGCTTGTGCAATTGTAAAATATAAACATATATGAGATGCTATGACATGTGCCATAAGCTTGTGATGACTATTGTGAAAGAGAATATGTGGGTATGTTATTCATGTCATATGATAGTAAGTATGTGGGTATGTTTTCATACCATGTGACAATGATTATAATGTGCTAATAATGTGAATATGCAGTGAATATGTGCAAAAAATTGGTAAGTAAATATAAGATAATAATGTGGATATTTTGGCCTTCTGATATTATGAAGCCGTTAGATATAGTTGGCATGCCATAGGATTGTGAGTACTCACCTTTGTGATGTGATTTTGGGGTGTTAAGGCCTAAGGATAATTTTCAAAAAGATAAGGGAATGTGAGCTAAGCTCTATTCATCGGGATATGTGTGTTTGATGTGTTGGAGAGTCTTATCTATATGCTTCACTTATGGGACATGATCGACTCCATAAGTCATTTTGGTGTGTTGGAGATCCGTGTATTTGATAAGTGGTGATAGAGTCCAATTTATGTTTCATAACTTCAAGAGCCGAACTATCTTATAGTAAGGCTGAATGTGATTGAATAGGGTTTATATGTGCTATGATATATATGTAAATAATGACGTGGTTAAAGTGATAAATGTGTAATGGTATAAATGGAAGATGATTAGATGTGTGAAATATGATACTATTGTTAAAAATGTTATGATTATGTTACATGTCTGCTTAGTCGATGCATGGTGACTTGTTTGCGTAATGGTTGTTCTGAGCATTCAATGAGATTGTTAAGTTCACCCACTCATTTTTAACCATTGCAAATAAATAGTGCCGGTGTGAGCGGTGTGGTCTCGAGGGGTGATCCAAGCCAGAGTTTTAGTTGCTAATAGTAGGTGTTATTTTGATTAATTGTGTTTTTCAGAATAAAAGGAAATGTGGTGGACTTTATGTTGGTTTTGCTATGATTTTTGGTTGTTTGCATGCCTATTATGCTTGGTAATTTGTAGACTTCAAATATGGAGTTTGGGAATGCTATTTTAGACATTTTGGTGTTTATTTTATGAGACAATTGATGTATGATGTTTAAAACCTATTTGGAATGAACTATGTGATGATGAATATTCTGTTTTTAGGGTATGGAATAGAGGTATCGATATTCGGCTTTTAAAAATGATACCTCTGTGATTTTCGAAAGTGTGGGATACGATTTTATAAATTTGTATCGATATTTTATCACGAGTATCGATACCGGGGGTAAAATCATTGATACTTTTCCAATGGTACCAATATTTTTCAAAAGTTAGGTTTTTAAGTTGAGAAATAGTAAGCTAATTTGGTATCGATTTTCCAAGGGGTATCGATACCACTTGAGAGAATTATCAATACCACTCTTCCAATATCAATACCTATGTAACAATTTTTGGAAAATTTGTTAAATGGTCCTAATGCATGATTAGTACTTATTTTATAATTAATTAATGAATGTTTAACATAATTCAACCTCCTAAGAGCATGTAAGACTTACGTTTCATGTAAGTGTTATTATATTAAAGAAAGAAAGAAAAGATACTTGCGTAATGATTTGACGATTTGTGATGAATACAAAGTGAGACGATGGCGTAGCGTCCTAGTATTCAGTCTCGACGACTGGGCAAGGTATAGGTGTTACAAGTCTTAAAGCATGATTTTGTTTCATTATAAGCTCGTTTGATGTATGTTTTACATGATTTCATGTTGCATAGGGTATTATTGACTTGGAATCTCCATAATTTTTCAAATTTGATGATGTATACATGTTAATAAGAAACATCAAATTTTATTTAGGCTGAGAAGATATTATTAAAAAAGTTTTACTTAAGTTTCGCAGAATCAATATAAACTTAAACTTGTAAAAAACTTGTTCCATTAACTGAATTAAATTGTAATAAGTCTAAATCCATATAAATAAAAAACCATCGCCTATTTTCCCAGGTTTCCCGATATCTGTTCAGGTATAACCCTCACTAAGTCATCTATCTCGCCACTGCCGTTTGTGACCAACTTATCAACAAAGTAAGAGAAGAGTAGGTTAGTCCATTGAGAACTTAGTGAATAATCAAGAATCAGCAGAGTATGCTAAAAACACAGAGTTTAAAACAGAAAGAGGACTTAGTCTGAAAATCGTGTCAGGTGATGTGTTCACAATGAAGGTGCGTGACCCAGTTTGTAGATCCTACTTATCAGATAACAAATAAGTTTGAAAACAGTTTCGTGTATACTTATTGAAAATCATATTTAAAAACTTAGCTTGTACTTGTTTGAACATAGATCTAAAAATAACATGAAACATGCTCACACCCTTGTCTTATCAGAATGGATAAGGAACATAAGACATGTTCATGCCCACACTTATCTTATAAGAATCTGTTGCATATGTGCATCTCCTTATAACACCTTAGAATGAATCAAAGATTCCTTAACATGTCTCATAAGTGCAGCTCGAAGCAATCACTCTTATGTACACCAACATGTCCCATTGAATGGAACATAGCTTGACATTCCTTTATCTCTCCACATGTCCTAGGGCCTCAATGCCCAAAATTATAGAAAACTTATGGTGAGTACCCACAATCCTTCGGTATACCAATATATATCCAACATAGAAGCCCGTAAAGGAGCTCGCACAAAAACTTATCACATAGAGCTCACATAGGGAGCTTGCTTGAAAAGCAGTTGTTTAGAGAGCTTGCACCTAAGTGCGTAAAAACGTATTTTATAAAATCGTATCATAAAAACATATCTTAAAACAGAGGCTTGCATAGGAGCACACATAAAACTTATTTTTGAAACATAAATTTAAAAACATGACTTGAACACTTATCTTCAAAACATAGTGTTAGAACTTAAAAACAAAGTTTTTAAAGACATGTTCCCATGTCAAGCGGTTTACAGCAGTCCCTTGCTTCATAGTATTCCACCAATAATGGGCTACATTGGTGATTAAGGATACAATTCATCCTAACTTCTCTTAATCAAAACATGCCATTTGCTCAAGGATATTCTCAACACCCTCAAGCTACTGCTAGAGCTTGGTGGGATGAGCTCTTCAAACACATTTAAATTTCTTACCACCTAGAGCTCGAACATGCTCTAGCTATAGTCCTCGGTTTGTAGGTGCGGTGTTGGCACTAGTAACTCACTGAAAATCACCAACCATTACTTGTAGTAAAGGCTCCATACTTTCTTCTGAGATGTTTTGTAACAACCCATTTTCAGTGAAATAAAAAAAATGGTTTTGGGACCACAAATCCAACATGGAAATATTTATTTTATTATTATTTTAATGTCTACAGAATATTAGTAAGGTCGTAAAAAAAAGTTGTTAAGAAATTTCGATGTTTGAAATTTTAATAAGTTGTTAAGGTTAAATTTGTAATTAAGTAAATCAAGTAAATGTTAATTAGAAAAAGATAAAATAAACATTTCTCTTCATTTTCAAACATTAAGAACCGACCACTATTGTTGTAATAGAGAAGAAGGTTCGGCCAAGCAAAAATCCATTGCATGTAAGTGATTTTGAGTCTGTTTTTAATAATTTTTATTTTTTGAAGTCATTGTGTTAATCTAACTAGCCCAGGGACTAATTTGCAAAATTGTTCAAAGGTTAGGGTTTTTCCATGAATGTATTCATGTGGTTTTTGATGCTTGATGGAAGAAAATGAATCCTTGTTGATAAATAAACAACTTTTGTAAAGTGATTTTTGTTGAGAATGTCAATTAAGGATTTATTTGTAAAATGTGTAAAATACAAGGTGAAATTGTGAAATAATGAATTGAATGAGTTGTTATGGGTGTGTATTGAATTCAACTAGCATAATAAGTGGATAAAATTGCATGAATTTTAATTTATGGGCTTAAGGACTAAATTATAAAAAAGTTAAAATATTAGGGGTAAAAGTGTACGTTTTTAAAAGTATGTGTTTTGGACTAAATTGAATAGAATGAATATTGAATGGATTAATTTGATTATTTAGATCAATTTAAGCCTTGTATGGATCTAGATCGAGGGAAAGATTAAGTATTCGACTAATCGATCCTATTTCATCATTTTTGTGATCGAGGTAAGTTTGTATGTTTAAATAGCATTTTAATGTATTTGATTTAAATGCTATTATGTTATTTATCATATTATGCTTCAATGAAAAATCCAACGACTTTACAATGACTATTGAGCCCAGTTTGAACCTTAGGAATATATAGGATACAAATGACATATCATTAGGGTTACAACGTTTCAAGTGCTGGTCCTGAACGTCCTACTGATGGCTGAGTTTTGACATTTGTTACGAATACCCATTAGCTTCTATGATCGGTGTCGTGTAGCTACGTTTTGACTGTCAGCTTGTGTGAGCGGCATCGTGTAGCTACGTTATAACCGTTAGCTTGTGTGAGTAATCCCATTTATGGCTCGTATGAGCGTTTACGTAAAGGAAAGGAAAGGAATGGTTTCAACCATGTGTTAGCACACTTTGTGTGAGCTTTTCGTGTACCTGATATTATTCTCAGTGGTTCAACGGGCATGTAAAGGGATGAATAGGTAAGGGTTCCAATTGATTACACTATGAAATTATGGAAAGGTATGAAGTATTAATGATCAAAGTATTTATAGCCATGTTATGAAAAGTATGAATTCATATGTATTATGATTATGAATTTACCTTACCATGTGATGAATTTTGCTAAGTTATGTAATTAAGCACTAACTTGTGTTGTTGGTGATGCTTAGGCTTGTGCCAAGCTTCTGTTGGTTTTATCATGTCCATTTTATGATTATGCCTTGAAATGGTAAGCTTTGTTCATGAATTACAAACTTACTAAGCATGATATGCTTACATCATTTTCTTTGTTTTATAGATTAGCAGAAGCTCGATCGATTTGGAAGCTCGTCGGAGACCTATCACACTATCCAACATCTATATTGGTAGATTTTTTTTTTATTTTGAGTCATGGTTATAATGGCATGAATAGATGAATTGTGCTTGATGAGATAGTCATTATGTTTGGCTTGTAAATGTGGTATTATAGTTGTTGAAGTTTTGGTATTTTCATGCTTTGATGGTTGGTGTTGAAATGGTCAAGTTATGTTTTGATGACCAATTTGGTATGTTTGAATGTGATTTTGGTATGTGGTAATTATGGTAAGATTGGTATGGAAATAGATTAGAAATGTATGGTTGATGAATGGCTAAATTATGCATATGTTTAAGTATATAGATTGTTGTGATAAAAGTGCCTTTTGGCATATTGGTTGTATGGATGGATGCTATATTGAATTAGCCTTATTATGTATGTTTTAGGCATGTTTTGAAGCTTGGTTGTATGTGCTAATGGCTTGTAGGTGTGACCTTAAATTGGGTGAAAAAAATGGCTTGAAATAGGCCTATTTCTTGTTCACATGGCCATGCGACACAACCATGTGTCTCCTATAGGACTCAAAGGGTTGCAAGTCAGGCAGTTACACGGCCTAGCACACGGACTAGTACACGGGCATGTGAAGCCATTTCGAGAGTTACACGGCTTGGCATACGGGCGTATGGCTTGGCCGTGTGACCAAAGTGAGAGAGTTACATGACCACGAACACGGGCTCGGACATGGCCATGTGTCCGTACTTCGAATGTCCACATGGCCTTGTGACCCTAATAGTGTGAAATTTTCTATCTTTTTCCATAATATTCTAAATGTTTCCAATTTAGTCCCGAATCGATTCTAAAGTGTTTCTAAGGCCTCGAGGGCTTGAATAAGGGACGATATGCACATGTTTGGATGAATTATGCTATCATTTGTGAAATGTTTGGAAATTTTAAGTTAAGTTCTTTTGGTAATGCCCTGTAACCCTATTCCGACGATGGCTATAGGATAGGGGTGTTACATATTTATCTTATAAGGTTGTAACACCCCAAAATAGGGCCTAGGAGTTTTAGGGGTATTTTAGGAATTTTAGCCTTAGAGTATTCAGAATGTTGCAACATGATATACTGGTAATGTTTTAAATTATGGTTATTAGAAAATTAAATAAATATTTGAAAATGAGTTTTAAATATCTTTAATTTTAAAAATATGACTAATTTGTAAAAGAATAAAAACTGAGAGTTTTTACGAAGTAATTTACTCATAATTTTAAAAGAAACCTAAAAATCCCTTTTTCTAGTTTGTTTTCACGTTAATTTCTTCATTCTCTATACTTGGGCCATCCCTAGCTCTCTTATTCTCTCCAAATTGGGTTTCATCTCTAAATCCTAACTACTCTTGATTTCCAACATCCCTTGAGCTTTATATCTCTATTGAAACCAAGAAAACACCCAAAAACTTCATTAATTTCATCTTCTTCTTCAAGAGTAGATTTTTTAGAATTTCGACAAAGTTCATTTTTCTTGTATTCAAGGCACCCAATCATCTTCCCATTTATTTTAAATGCTATTTAGAGTTTTGAATTGAATTTTTAGACAATAAATCCTTTGTTTTAAATAAAAGTTGAAAATTGAGTCATTAATGGTGAAATTCAGGATTTTGAGCAAAAATAAGGTTTCAAAGTGTTTTTCAATTAGTTTTGACATGATTAAAAGGTTTCTAAACTTAGTTTGAAGTTTCGTTAAAGATTTATTGAGTTTTAATAAGTTTTTGAAAAAAGCCATAAAATATGTCAAAAAAGTCAATATCATGAATTGAGTAGTTTAAAGGTTGAGAATTAGTCGTAGGTGAATTATAAGATGAAAAAAATTTATTTTAGGTGAAAAGATTAAGTATTGATTGAGATATTTGAATTTAAAGTTTGTTATGTTATAAGTTTCGGTTACATGAGAACTTAGTTTAGGCTTATGTTTTGTATGCTTGTAATAAGTCATTGGTTGATTTTGGATGTATTGTTATGGGAATTTGTTGTGCTGAAGTTCCAGATTCAATAGAACCTTCTACGAGTAAAGATAAAGACAAGGAAAAGCTAGTTTAAGGTTTCAGATTTTCAGAAAAAGTGTAATCCGTGAATGTTTAGAAAAGTTATATGTGGGCATTATTCAATACGTTATTTAGGAATTTAGTAGTAGCCTAAACCCTTACTCTAAATTTTGAGTGTATGCTTTCTCATACCTATGTTATCTTATGAGTAAAGTACTTATGTGTTTATGAATATGTGAATTGAGATGAGATGCTATAACATGTGATATATGGTTATGATAACCATTGTGAAAGTGAAAATGTGTACATGTTTTGTATATGGTAAATGTTAGTGACAGTGTTGGCTAAAGATGCAAATTGTAGTGATTGTGCACAGATAATCGGTAAGTGATATGTGTTTGATTTCAGATATTTTTACCTTGTGATTATTGAAACCGTTGGATATAATTGGCATGCCATAGGATGATGAGTACTCACTTATATGTACTGTGATATTTTGGCCTTGGGACACGTTGGAATGATAATGGAATGTGAGCTAAGAGCCATTCAACAGGACATGTGAGGCGAAATAAGGAGAGTGTTAACTTTATGCTTCACTTTTGAGATAGGTTTAACTTTATGAGTTTATGTTTGGTGTGTTGGAGATCCGTGTATCCAATGAGTGATGGTAAAGCTCACTTTTATGTTTCATAGCTCAAGTGCCAAATTATCTTAACTTATGAATATGTGTGTATTGTGTATGTGTTTATATGACATGTGACCATTATGCAATTTATCTATAAAGATGTTTTAGAGTATTGTGGTATATGCTTGAATGTTTTGTGATTTTACGAGTATTATGACATATGCTTAAACGTCATGAGATTATATGAGTATGGTGATATATGCTTGTATGTTAGGTGACTATATGTGAAATATGGTATATGCTTAAAAGTGAATATGTTTACCATGTAAAAAAGCTAGAAAATAATGCACGATTAAGTATATTATGACACTAATGTTGGAACTGTTAAGGTTATGCTATATGGTTGTTTCATTATTGCTTGATGAACTATTTGCATGGTAGTTGTTCTAAGAATTCACTGAGCTTGTTAAGCTCACCCACTCCTTTTAAACCATTGCAAATTAGTTGTGTGCCGGTGTGAGAGATGTCGTTACCGAGAGGTGATCCAAGCAAGTCTATTTATTATTTCATAGGTGTTTTATATTATTTACGTTTTAGGGAATGAGGCAATGTGGTAGACTTGTTTATAGTCATGTTAACTTCTAAACATTTTGTTGGTTTGGGTTTGGCTTATAAGGATGACATGTTATTGTTATGCTTGAGTTCATGAACATGAGGATGGATTGACATTACTTGCTCTAACATGATTTTGCATTATTAAATTGCTAATTAGGAAGTTGAATGATTATTTGTCGAAGTAACTGATGTATGATGTTTAGGAACTAAATTGCAATGTAATAATTGCTTATATATGCTACATTTTTTAGCTCTAGAGCAGAAGTATCGATAATCGAGTTTTAAAATCGATACCTCTATGTTTTGAAATGTGCAGGAAGTTAGAATAGAGATTTGGTATTGATATCTTTGCTCGAGTATTGATACTAGAGGTCAAGGTATCGATATCTCATGACAAGTATTGATAATTTTTGAGACTTTGGGATTTGGTCGAGAAACAAAATGCAACTTTGGTATGATTTTTCTAGGTGGTATCGATACCACTTAAAGAAAATATGGATACCCTAGTGTCAGTATCAATACCTATAGACATGTCTTGGAAATTTTGTTATATAGACCTTATGCATGTTGTATTATTATAAGACTATCTGATATATGGGTAGCACGTAACAATGATAACTAACAAGTATAATTGACTTAAACCTATACAAATATTAAAATAGAAGACGCTTCGTTTAAAATGAACCTTTACTTGTAGAATATGACATGAGTCCGTGGTGTGGCATCCCGTATTCGGGTTTTGCGACCAATCCAGGTATAAAGTGTTATAGGGGTCACTCTTGCGTAGTTGAAGTTTGATAATTTTCTGATGGTTGGAAGCTTCATTAATACGGTTCTCGTTCACTCTATGGGGAGGCATTCTTTTTTACTTTAAATGTACATGAGATACAAAATTAGGTAAAACTTCAAACACACTTAACTGGGCATACACAATTTAACAGACAAACTTGGCGAACTCACTTTCAGATATTCAACCTGGCAAACCTACCTGACTAGCCTACTAACCTGGCAAAAACTTGCTTTGATACCAACCAGTGTAACAACCCAAACCCAGCCGAGTAGGTTCAAACTAAATTTGGTGAGCTACATTAGGCATTGAAGTTAAGTTAAGTTAAGTTACAACACACCACTTGCCTACAACAAATAGTGAGTTAAATAAAGAGTTAAGTTACAACACATCAACAAAATATAATCAAATATATAAAGTAAAAAATGTGAGTTATTTTTAAGGTTTGTATATAATACATAACATAGGTTCGCCTAATAGAATAGTATGTGAGTTTGCGGTATAGCATAAAAGCATTTGTTTGCACATAGATTAGCATATCAATGTAACATATAATGTTAAAATAAAATTAGAAGGCATGATCTCGCATAATAATATAGGTTTGCAAAGTAATTACAATTTGTATACTTCCTAGCTTAACACATACAATATAGATTTCACATTCACTATAGGCTTTGCAAACAAAGAAGTCATTCATGCAAAGGTCACTAATGCAATGGTTTGCATACTTGTTTAGGGTTCACTGAGTTGTAAAATAATCTCACTAAAGGGTTTGTATGCATAATTGGGAACGCAACATACAAGGGTTGAAGAAATTAATACTTTGTAGTAAAATTGGCACGCATATAATACTTTTACATACTTGGAAAACCTTAAATAATATAACATGGTTACAAGGAGAATTAAAGAAACATAAAATTTTATTCAAGTTGAGAAGATATTATTAACAAAGGTTTTACTTATAGTTCAAATAATCAATATAAACTTAAACCTTTAGAGAATTTGTTCCATTAATTGAATTAAATCGTAATAAGTTTAAACCCACATAAATAAAACACCATCGTCTATTTTCCTAGGTTCACCTGTATCTATTCAGGTATGAGCCTTGCCAAGTCGTCTACCTTGCCACTGTCGTCCTTGACCTACTTATCTGCGAAGTAAGAGAAGACTGGGTGAGCTTTTTAAGAACTCAATGAATAATCAAGAATAGTATAGTATTCTAAAAACATACCTTTTAAAAAAGAAAGAGGATTTAGTTTGAAAATCGTGTCACGTGCTAGGCTTGTGTGAAGGTGCTAGACCCAGTTCACTGGTCCTACTTGCTAGAAAACATATAAGTTTGAAAACAATTCCATGTATACTTACTGAAAATCATAAGTAAAAACTTAGCTTGTACTTGTTTGAAAACAAATATTAAAGTGGCATGAAACATGCTCATACAATTGTCTTATCAGAATGGCTAAAGAACATAAGACATGTTCTCACCCACACTTATATTATTAGAATATGTTGGATATACGGATCTCCTTATAATGGCTCAAAATGACTCAATTAGTCCTTAACACGTCCTATAAGTGCAGTGTGGAGCAATGCACTCTTCTATACACCAACATGTCCCATTAAATGGAGCATAGGTTGACATTCTCTTATCTCTCCACATGTCCTAGGGCCTCAATGCCCAAAATAACAAAAAAAACTTATGGTGACTACCCACAATCCTTTGGTATACCAATATATATCCAACATATAAACTCACAAAGGAGCTCACACAAAAACATATCACATAGAGCTCCCATAGGGAGCTTGCTTGAAAAGCACTTGTTTAGAGAGCTCGCACCTAAGTGCTTAAAAACATAGTTTATAAAATGTATCTTAAAAACATATCTTGAAACATAGGCTTGCATGGGAGCACACTCAAAACTTATGTTTAAAACATAACTTTAAAACCATGACTTGAAAACTTATCTTCAAAATAAGGTGTTAGATCTTAAAAATAAAGTTTTTAGGAAACCTTTATCCTTGAAGCTTAGTTTTAAAAACTTAAGTTTTAGAAAACCATAACAGTTTGGAGACTCATGGAAATTCTTAACCACTCATCGAAAAAGCATGAGAATTTAAATGAGTTTTGCTTTGACTTTATCCTTTTTGGTGGATGGTTTGGCTAGTCTAGAACACATATAAACAAACAGATTACCTAAAGAAACAATACTTATAGAATTCACGCATGCAAATGAGCCTACCTTTCTAGACAATCAATCCTAATAGGATAGAAACTTACCTTGGTGCTACAAACTTGATTCAGAACAGATGCTTGACAATAGTATATCGATGAGAGAACTCTTATGAAACAAGGGTCGTATTTATATGCCGAAGTGTCCTAGAAATCTTAGGATACCCTACTTGACTTTGGAAAGGTGTTACTTGCATAAAATGTATTCCTAAATACACAATAACTTTTTTTTCTAATTTGAGTATGACTTTGACTTTGACTAGCGAACCCCAGTTAGCAACTTACCTAACGAACTCCAGTTCTGAACTTAACTAGCGAACACTAGCACGTCAATCAGACAAAAGAACTCCGGTGCGCTAAATAGACTGTTGAACACCAGCTAAACAGACTGGTGAACTCTAGCACACTAAACAGATTGGCGAACCTGACTTGCAATAAATCTAGCGAACCCCTTTACCACATCTTTTGGCATATAATGCAATGTTGAAACACTGGTGAACTCTTTACTGATACTTTTGACGGTCATCAGTTCACCAAAACACTGGCAAACTCTTTGTTGGTATTCATTTGAAAAACTTCTAGTTTGCCAAAGCATTGACAGACTCTTACTAGCAAAGCCAAGATTTCTAGACCTAGTCTTCAGATGTTACATTGCAGCCCCTTATGCTTGGCAAAGTTGACCAGTTTTTGATTTTGAGAGGCTAGAGTCATCTCTAATTGAGGCCTTTTAATTTCACTCTTTTAACATCTATCACGGAGGGCCCAACAAAGTAAATCAGATTCATTCACTAAAATTTGATAAGAGTCCATTAACTCTAAGAGAGATGGTTTATGAACATTGAAGGAGGAGGAAGAGTACATTCTTTTAGTTATTGGGGTAGGTCCCTCTCCCAGCATTGTCTAATTTTTTTTGGGAGAAGGGAGGCTGACTCACAAAAAAATGGTCTCTCTATGGGAGAAATCGTGTTGTCCTTCCAGAAGGAGTGAGTGATTTCGTTGATTTAATAGGGAGAGATGGCGGTGCAATAGGGGAACTTAGGGGAGCGAACTCATCAAGCAGGCTCTATGCAAGGGGAGAAATGTCCATAAGAGTTGTGGAATCAATTTAAGTCTCGAGCTAAGATGGAAGGTTGGGCACAGTGAGCTCTCTCTCAGAATTGACTAGTTTCTTGCCTCATTTATGATAGACTAGCCTATTCATACATGTCCATGATGCTTGAAGCTTGAGATGAACTAGATGATTAGGCAAAACCTGCAAAAGAAGAGTTAGGGTCAACCATACGAGGAGTAAAATTTTTAATGAGGAAACTCACTTGCCACCATTGCTGGTGGAATAGACCAGTAGTGCTCACGTAGCTTGCAATGGATGTAAAAGTAGTGTGGGAATTCATCCTTCCTCCCAGCTAAGACAACGACCAATTCATCAGTGGTGTTGTAAGGCCACATTGCATAAGAAGGGTGTACGACCAGGGGATTGACCCTAGTAGTAGAATCCATGAGTTTATAGCCAATCGGGTTCTGGTTGTTAAAGTAAAAATGGAAAACGATCATAAAAGTAGTAAGACTCTCCAGCACGAGAGAGTGGCCCAACCTTAAGCGATTGAGCTAGTCGACTATGACTTCATTGTCCAACGGTTGTCTGTAGGTACAAACAGATTCGAGAGGAATAGACCATTGGGTTGGGAACCCAAATCCACCCCTTAGATTGCACCTTACCGAATGAATTCATTTTTGTTAAGGTGGAGGTTTGAAGCTCAATTTTTTATTATGGGTTCACACCCCTCGCAAGTACTAAAATGGGCCAACACAGCAGAAGTGCCTCAAGTTGTAACTTTTAATTGGTAAATTCAATGGGAATCCCCAATGATTAGTGGCTCACCCTTCAAGCAATAGTCAATAAAGTTAGCGACTAAGGTCCACCAAGATGAGCTAGTAAGTTGCCCCGGTGTGATTCTACATTCATTAAGAACATAATAGAAGAAATGATAAAGTGGTAGGTGAAACATGACTTCAAACATATAAAGGTGAAGAAAGAATAAAGTGATAGGTGAAACATGACTTCAAACATATAAAGGTGAAGAAAGATGTCATTGGTATTTTCGCTTAGCCAACATTCACCTTGGACGAGGCTAAAATCGTAGGCAAAGTTGGGAAGTTCTATTCTTCTAACGCCCAAGAAGCGAACCATTCCTTTTGCGATATGGTATAACAGAAAAATGAAGTTTCCACTGGGGTGCTTTCCCCACGGGTATTGGGCCCGGCCCCACCACCCTCTCTATCACTACCCCGACCTCTCCTACCACCGTCACAGTGGCTTCTACCCTCATGATGACTATGTTTGACTCTAACCATTTTGGTGGGAAATGAGACAATAAAAGTAAAAGAAGGGATTTAAGAAATTACTTGAAATAGTTGTTGGGAAGAGGTCAAAGGAAGGGAAAAATATTTAGACAAAGGAATTAACAGAGGCCAAGAGAAAAACTAGTGATTTGGGAGGACATATAATCAATGAGGAGTAATTTTAGATGAAAGACCTTTCTTCCCAATGTTTTGATTAAAGTAGACAATCATCCAAGTTGGAAGGGGTTTTTTTCTTAAACCCCACGATGGCCAGAATAACGTGAGCATCTACCAGAGTTAGACATTTATTAAATAATCACCAAAAAATCCATGCTAATTTAGAAATCATCGTTTGGCCTGGAATTGAGCGAACGCTTGGCCGATGGTGCAGAAAGAAGCCCACTAGGATAAATTTCTTAGAGTTAGGGAAATGTTATAAAACTTGGAGAAAGTAGAAGTATTTTCCTCTAGATATGCAAAGAGCTAGCATGGGAAAAAGAAAAAATTTGATTAAAGGTCGCCCTAAGCTAAGTTAAGAAAAGAAATTTTGGGGATAAAATTTTCTTTAAGAGTGAGGGAGTTGTAACACCCAAGTATCTTATAAACATAAAATCCAGGGAAAAATTAGTATCGAATTGAAAAGATTAGAGAATTATTGGACACTAATGGGTAATTCAAAAATCTTAGAGGCCTAATTTTGATTAGTTAGATCCCAATCCTAATTCATTTTAAGATGGAATTGACTAGTTCCATAGTGGGAGACAAAATGTTTAGGATTTAGTGGTAGCAGTGGTTTGTAGAGGCCGTGCCGATGGAGTATATATATAGGTGTGTGTGGAAACAAAAATCCTTTCAATTTTAATTTTCAAATCTTTCTCTCTAAGCATCATCTTTTTCAGTTGCCTTAAAGAAGAGGATGTACCTAAAGGAAGCTCTGCATGTTGTAGTCATCGTATGATTTGGAACCAAGAAGTAGAGAAATTGGAAATTGCTACTAGGATGAAGAAGGCTTTGGTATTTGGACGAACTAAGCTATCAAGGATAAGAAAATAATATGAGTTTTTGCACCCCATTCTTGGAATGCTAAGTATGTTTTAGATCATCTAGGTATAAGCATATCTGCCATTTTAGTTTAGTATGCATGAATTAATATTAATTCCATGGAATTTTTTATAACTCTTGCAAAGAGTTATATTTCATGCCTTTAGACCTAGTCAATTTCTTGTACTTAGGTATATTTAGTAGCATTTTAGGACATTTAACTAGTATTTTTATCATTGCATAAGGAGCTTGGACTATGTTAGAATATTAGGTACTTTTAATTACTTATGGTAGGGCTTTGTTTGGTGGTTTGGTAGGTGCAGATTGAGAAACAAGAAATAAATGAGTGAAGGTTTCCCGAGGCAAAACGTTGGACATTTTGTCAGTACAAATTCTATGACAATTCCAGGAGGACCAAGTCAACATTCAATGCATAATAGTTCCAGCCTAACTATACTTGTACCAGAAAAACCTGGCTAAAAAATAGGAGAAGATAATCTTTGGTTGTTGGTTTTTATCCTAGAAAAAATGAATTTAAAAAGAGGAGAAGATAATATTGGGTTGTTGAAAAAATAATTTAAAAAGCTATAAAAAGTCAAAGGAGGAAACCCTAAATGACAAACAAAAAAGAAAGAGGTCCTTAAGTAAAAGTAAAGGGTAGAGGCTGAATAGAGATGGAAAGAGGAAGAGGAAAACAGTCTTTCTCAGCCATCGCAGGACATTGTGCTACTAGAGTGTGAACTAGACTTGTGAAAGCTATCTTCCCGAAGTCTTCAGTATTTCTTACTTTGTTCTTTTGTGAATTGAATGATAAAAATGGTGGTGGATGTTATTTTGGTTTTGAATTTTATGTGCCAACCCATGAGCTAAATCTCATCGAGTTGGGATTACATGATGACGCTTTTATTTTCTTTAATGGTTGAAGCATGTATCTGATTCTATTTATCAATGATTACATCGTTACTCTACCAATTGCCACTGCATATTTATCATTGACTTTTCCATAGCATTAATTACATTTTATTATAATAAAATGACCACTTTTGTGCCTCAATCTGATCTGTGTGGTAACAATACTTATCACTTTTTTACTTGATTCGGCATGTATACTTGTACAACTCGCATATAATTTCACACTCGACAAGTTTATGACGCCATTGTCAGTGATTGACAATTTGGTTAAATTTGGTTTTGCTATTTTACTTAGTTCCATTAGTTTTATTTAACTTAGTTGTATTTAATTTTTATAGGTTTGTCGTCAGTGTATGAAAAGAGGCATTCTTGCTAACGAAGAATATCCTCTTGACCTAGAGATCTAAGAACTTTACAACGAAGGAGAAAAGAATTACGTAATATGGTTAAGGAGGGAATGACCTAAGTCTTAATCATAACCTATTGGTCACAATGATAATCCTCCGATTGGTCGAGATATTAAGCCTTCGATAGTTCGTGTGATAGATGATTGATATAGGCTAATTCGAGAGCATGTTGTTACAATTTTAGAGGATTTGAATCTAGTAATAGTCATATTGTACATACAAGCTTAACAATTTGAGCTGAAACCTGTAACACCCCAAACCCGGCCTAGGAGTTAGGCCCAAATCTGGCTGTCACATTAAAATGTTTTTCGAAAACCATGTTTTCATTAAAAACCCTTCTTTCAATTTCAAAACTTCTTGCCACAAACTATCATGATTTAAAAATTATTCCTTTTTTAAAAAACAGTTATTACCTTCAAAACCTTGTTGTTGCAGAAGCTTATTTTAAAGCAAATGATTTACAAAAACATGATATCTAAAAATTAAGTTGTGAAAGCGTAGTGTTTTGAAAATAGTTATTGTTTTGGAAAACCGGGATCTTCTTTCAAAGGATAGAAAATGTAATAAACTGACAATCCTAATTTTAAAACTAGAAATTAACAGAGGCCTTATTACAACCTAAATCAAAATATACGTACTTATAAGTAGGTAACATAAAAGAAAATCGAAAACAATAACAGTCAGAGCCAATGCCCTTTTATCAGTAACGGTACGCTCCAATTCAGAGCATACGTGGGCCAAAACCCACTACAATATCATTTGGGTCACAGTCCATAATAGATCAACTGGGCCTAGCCCATTCTTAATATCATTAATAGCTGGGCCTAGCCTAGATTAGTAACAAAATAGAACAATGTGGGCTTTAGCCTAATGCAGAACAAGGTGGGCCTTAGCCGAATACCATATCCGTACAGTGTTGTCTTAGCCTTATATAAAATCAGTGTGGGCCTAAGCCCAAAATAGTATCAATGTGATGCATGTATGCAACCTACCCCAATCCAGACCAACACACCACCCGTACCAACCTTACACACCATGTAGGGACAAAGTCGACCCACCCAGCCGTACACACCAATATCGCAGTAAAGCTGCCAGTAATAATAACGCAGCAAAGCTGCCAGAATAGTATATGTGGCAAAGCCACCAGTAACAACACTTCCTCCATAACAGAATCCCAACCCCATGCAATATGTCGTGAATGGCATGCTTAACCATTACACGTGTATGCAATATGGCCATGCAAAGTAACAGTCATTTAAACACATATTAAAAACATACCAGTCATTCAACCACAGCAAAGTTAGTCAAAGTCGAAGACCAAGCTAGTTGTCTACCCACAAGGGCAAAATAGTTATTTTACCATATAAGGGTATTTTGGTAATTTTCTAAACTAAGGGTATTTTGATAATTTTACAAATTAGGGGTACTTTGTTAATTTCACAAATTGAGGGTATTTTGGTAATTTTGTAAAGTAAAGTACTTCGTTAATTTTACAAGTTGATGGTATTTCAGTAATTTTGTAAACCAAGGTATTCTCAACAAAGATAACGATGCGAATGGGCCTAGCCCAAATGGGCCCACACGCTCGTAAGGCCCATTTAGCCCAAATCTAGCCACATATATGATATTCACATAGTCTAGTCCAAAATTTACTATACAATCATACAATTTGTTCGATTAGGCCCACGGGCCCATTGGCCCCACATGGCCCCTTTCAATCCATCGTGGCCCAAACACCCTAAACCCACAAGAACACTCTTGATGGCCTCAACTAATCGTGTTGAAGCCCCCATACGTGCCCTCCCACACTCGTGTGGCTACAATCATCGTGTGACCAGCATTTCAGCATTTGCCACTCTACAACTAGAGTAGTCCGAAATACACACCTGATAGGAATCTGGAGTTAATATGTGCTCTGAACACTCCTATGCCCAAACGCCATCCAAGGTATGCTTACTCTCTTCATAGATCGCTCTATTTAAAACCAGCTTCTCACCTACTCTAATGCTAGCTTCCTGATGTGGGATCCCTCCATCAATCCTCCAAAACCGTCCCAAATTAGCAAAATAGTCACATTTCGCATGTAAGTGGATTCGAACACAGGCTCCCCTGTAACTTAATCCACGCCGCTAGCCATCTTACCAACTAGCTCCTTGTGTAAGAAAACAAGCACAACTAAATATAAGCCTATTGGCCAAAGTCTAAGTTCATTTAAAAGAAAAATCAAAATGAAATGCAAGCGCCAAGACTTGAACCCATGCTCCCTCAACCTTAATGATGCCTTGCTACTAAACAGCTCACTTCCTTGTGTCATATTTTAACCAAACAAATTTATAAGGCCTTCAAGCTAATGCCAACTCCCCTTTAAGGAAAAACTAAAATTTTTGCTAGAGCTCTAGTTTGAACCCAATACTTGTCCAACACTCCCAACTCTTCCCAAATCACATAGCCACTAGATAAACATGCAATTAGTGAAATTTCCTCGTACAACTAAAGTCCAATTGCTTCGATACTCGAAGCCCATTTCTCCTAGGCCCAAAATTTGAGGCGTTACAATTCACCCCTCCTTAAAGAAATTTCATCCCCGAAATTTCCAACTGTAAGATTTGTCACACCATGGAGAATTCACCACTACAGTCCTGTTATGCACTCTAGTTTCAAAACATTAATACACTATTAACTTAATCTTGAAACCCCTTGCTCTCATCCAAAACATTTAACAATAGAAGCAGACCAATATTTATCACACATGCATACAATTTCTATATCCAAACAAAACACACCTGACTTAAAAGGGACTGGGCAAACATGAACCCGATGCTCCTTAGATCCACATCTATGACAAGCTCCTAACTTCATCATGCATTCACCCGAATGACTCCTTTTACAATGCTCGCAAGTCAAAAAGTTTAGACGCACTTTAACTTGCTTCATAGAACGAGGTTCCTGCTGTAGAGGACTTTGATCCCTCTTCTTCAAGCAGTCCACACATCTAGCCTAAAGCATCTCACCAATCTCCTTAACTCTGGTCTCAAACAGTTCCTCTACCATCTCCCTTATCAGTTGGGTCAATGCCTCAGTCTCAAGCTTTGAGTTATCGCTACCCGAAGTTGGCGGACTTACCTCGACCACCGTCTCCTGAACAATCTCATTTTCCTAGGAAATGGGTAACTCCTCGCGACCTTGCTCGCCCTCGGAATCCATCACAATACTGTTGCTCACTTAAAAAAATCTGATTGTCAGAACATATACTATATAAATTCAAAATCTAACTTTAAGCATAGTCTAATATCTAAAGCACTTACAGATTCGGTGCCAGAGACTTGGTAAACCACACTTTTCAGAAAAATACCTCAAAACACTTCACACATTCGAAACCAACCTCTTGTGATAGAAAATTTTTGAAACCCATTCCACAGCCGAGTTTTGCAACTTGACTCTGATACCACTAAATGTAACACCCCAGACCCAACCTAGGAGTTAGGCCCAAATTTTGCGTGTCACATTAAAGTGTTTTTCGAAAACCATGTTTTCATTAAAAACCCTTCTTGCAATTTCAATACTTCTTGCCACAAGCTATCGTGATCTAAAAAGTTATTCCTTTTTTAAAAGAAAGTTATTACCTTTAAAACCTTGTTGTTGCGGAAGCTTAATTTAAAGCAAATGATTTGTTAATGCAACCCACCCTAATCCAGCCCAACACACCACCCGCACCAACCCTACACACCATGTGGGGACAAAGTCGACCTACCCAGCCTTACACACCAATATTACAGCAAAGCTGGCAGAACAGTATATGTGGCAAAGCCACCAAAAATAGAACTTCCTCCATAACAAAATCCTAACCCCATGCAATATGCCATGAATGTCATGCTCAACCTCACACGTGTATGCAATATGGCCATGCAAAGTAACAGTCATTTACACACATATTAAAAACATATCAGTAATTCGACCACAGTCAAGTTAGTCAAAGTCAAAGACCAAGCCAGTCATCTACCCACAAGGGCAAAACGATTATTTTACCTTATAAGGGTATTTTGGTAATTTTTTAAACTGAGGGTATTTCGGTAATTTTACAAATCAAGGGTACTTTGGAATTTTACAAATTGAGGGTATTTTAATAATTTTGCAAATCGAGGCTACTTCGGTAATTGTACAAGTTGAGGGTTTTTAGTAATTTTGTAAACTAAGGTATTCTCAACAGAGAGAACGATGCGAATGGGCCTAGCCCAAATGGGCCCACACGTTCGTGTGGCCCATTTAGCCCAAACCTTGCCACAGATATAAGATTCACATAGTCCAGTTCAAAATTTACTACACAATCATACAACTTATTTGATTGGGCCCATTGGCCCTACATGGCCCAAACATCCTAAACCCACAAGAACACTCATGATGGCCTCAACTAATCGCATCAAAGCTCCCACACGTGTGCTCACACGCTCGTGTGGCTACCATCACTGTGTGACCGGTATTTTGGCATTTGCCACTCTACAGCTAGAGTAGTGTGAAATACACACCTGATAGGAATCTGGAGTTAATCCGTGCTCCGAACACTCCTATGCCCAAACGCCAACCAAGGTATGCCTACTCTCTTCATAGATTGCTCTATTTAGAGCCAGCTTCTCACCTACTCTCATACTAGCTTCTTGATGTGGGATCCCTCCACCAATCCTCCAAAATCGTCCCAAATTAGCAAAATAGTGACATTTCACATGCAAAGGGTTTCGAACATAAACACTCCTATAACTTAATCTACACTACTAACAATCTTACCAACTAGCTCCTTGTGCAATAAAACAAGCACAACTAAATATAAGCCTATGGGCCAAAGTCTAACTTCATTTAGAAGAAAATCAAAATGAATTGCAAGCGCCAAGACTTGAACCCATGCTCCCATGCAACTTTAATGACGCCTTGCCACCAAACCACTCACTTCCTTATCTCATATTTTAATGATACAAATTTATAAGGCCTTCCAGCTAACGCCTACTCCCCTTTAAGGAAAAACTAAATTTTTTTGCTAGAGCTCTACTTTGAACCCAAGAGTTCTCCAACAACCCCAACTCTTCCCAAATCACATAGCCACTAGACTAAACAAGCAATTAGTGAAATTTCCTCGTACAACTAAAATCCAATTGCTTTGATACTCGAAGCCCATTTCTCCTAGGCCCAAAATTCTGGGCACTACAAAGTTGGTAATGTTTTAGATGTTGGAAATAGTGGTACAGTTCAGCGGGTTGCCTACAGAAGATCCACGATTGCATTTATGACATTTTCTAGAAGTCTGTGACTCGTTTAGATAGCAGGGTGTTTGTGAAGATGCCCTAAGACTTAAATTGTTTCCATATTCCTTGAGAGATCGAGCAAGGGCGTTGCCGAATGCTTTGTCATCTGGAAAAGTGGCATCACGGCATAATCTTTTCCAGAGATTTTTCCTACGATATTGTAACAGCCCATTTTTAGTGAAATCAGAACAATGGTTTTGGGACCACAAATTCAGAGTCAAAAAATTTATTTTATTTTTATTTTATCGTTTACATGTTCAATTTGATAAAAACAACTAAATCTCGTAAAGTGCAAACGTTGAAATTTAATTGCTAAAGGTATTAAATAGCTATAGAAATTTAAAGTGGAAGTCTTTATATGGAAATTAGACCATTAGAGTTTATAGTGGATTTTAATGGTTTGGCATTATTGAAATTTGGATAAATTTTAATGTTAAATTTGGTAATTAATAATTAAAGTTATAATAAATAAAATAAAACAAATTATCATCTTCTTCCTCCCTTTTTCAACTGAAAATAGAAGAAAAGAGTAACCATTGTTGAAGCTACATTTGACCATCCTTATATGCTCAATTAGGTATTCATTTTTGTCTCATTTTTGATGATTTTATGTTTTTGGGATCATAGTAGCTTAATCTAGCTAGCTTGAGGACTAATTTGTGAAACTGTTAAACTATTAGGGTTTTTCCATTGACGCATGTACATGGGCTTTGAAGTTTGATAATAGAAAAAAGGATGATTGTTGTTAGAACAACTTTTTAAAGGGATATTTGGTAAAATTGTCAAATAGGGACTAAATTGAAAAATAGAAAATATTACATGCTGAAATTGTAAAATAAATGTAATATATGGCACGCTATGCACCTAATTGATATTCGACCATACTTGGTTGTGGTAGAATTTCATGAATTTCAATTTTTATTAGCTAGGGACTAAATTGCAAAAAAATTAAATGTATAGGGAAAAATGGTATTTTCGCCAAAATATGATTTTGGGCTAAATTTAATGAGTTATATATTAAATTGAGTTTAATTTATCCGTATAGATAAATTCAGACCTCGTACAGAGTTAGACCAAGGCAAAGAGAAAGTCTCAAATTAATCACTTCAATATCTACGTATACTCGTCGAGGTAAGTTTGTGTGATTAAATTGTGATTATATGCTTTATTTTGAAATAGGCATGAATTTTAAATTTCTACATGTATACACGATTGCATATCCAACTACATATGACTATTGTCCCCTGTTTGAACCTTAGGAATTCATAAGATACGAATGACATGTCATTAGGGTTTACATGATTCGGGTACTGGTCCTGAACGTCCTACCAATGGCTGAGGTCTTGCATGTGTTGCAGATACTCCACAGCTCATGTAGCTACGTTCTGACCCATAGCTTGTGAGAGGATACCGATCTACAGCTCGAGTGAGCATACTGATTCACAACTCGTATAAGCATACATGTATATGATTTGATGGATTACAATTATATCAGTTAGCACACCATGTGTGAGCTATCTCGGTTATCCAATGGTATTCTAAATGGTTCAACGGGCAATATTCTGACATGAATTGGTAAGAGTTTGATAAAGACTATTACAGGCATACATATGAATTACATGGAAATGTTGTTACATGTTATGTGGAAAATGGAATTGGATGATACAAGTATATGAAATTCATCATTTGATATGCTCATCCATGATTATTGGTTTCTATATGTATTTACATGGCTAACATGGCTGATGTATATGTGCTTAGGCATTTGGTCAAATTATGTTGGGATATGATATGTTTACTTATCTATTATGTGACTAAATGGTAACTTTTATTCTATATTATATGAACTTACTAAGTTTTAATTCTTACTTTGTGTTATTTCCAGTGTTTTATAGTGAATCAGAAGCTCATTCTTGTAGGAAGCTTGTTGGAGCTATATCACACTATCCATCGGCTCTTTTGGTACATTCGGTTATTGAATTTTGGTTTTAATGACAGGTATAGGTATGGTTAATGTTGGCCATATATTTTGGTTGTTGTTTTGGCTATTTATCTTGGCTTGTGATATGGCATTTTGTTGATGAAATGGTATAGATTGGTATGCTTATGAGTAAATTTAAAAATGGTTGAATGATGGAAGATAAAATGATAGTTGAATAAGAATATTGTATAAGTCTTGCAACTTGTTGTGAATTGGTACTTTGATATGCATGATCTAATTGGTTATTTGATGCTCGTTGTAGAATGACATTTTGGTGTCAAATGGTTGTATTTTGGTAAGTAAATTACATGGTATGTATTGATGCAAATATGCATACAAGTTAGTTGATTATTTGGTCAAATTGAATACATGGTTAGCCATGTTTATATATTGTCATTTGAGGTGCCTAAGGGCATATTGGTTGTATGATGCTATACCATCATTTTATTGCTTGTTTATGCTTGATTTGGATGCCTTGGTATGGCTTGTAAATATATGTAATGTTGATTGTAGGTACATGCCTAATTGGGCAAGAAAAATGTATTATTTTTGTCCACATGGGCAAAGACACGGGTGTGTGACACACGGCCAGGTGACACGATCATGTGTCCTCTGTAGCTTTTAAAGGGTTGCAAGTCATGACCTAGCACACGGGCGTGTGAGGTTACTTCGAGGGGTACACGGCCTGGCACATGGGCATGGGGCTTGGCCGTGTGACCCAAGTAATTTAAACGGGCTGGTATACAACTGTGTGTCCCTATTTCAAATGCCTACATAGACTGAGACACGGGTGTGTCTCTTGACCGTGTGAGTCACACAGACTAGCCACACGGCCGTGTGACACCTACAATGTTGAAAATTTTCAATGTTTTTTGAAATTTTTTTTGAGTTTTTGATTTAGTCCCAACTTATTTCTAATGCATATTTAGGGCCTCGATGGCTTGTATAAGAGACAATATGTATGATTTGACTTTGTTTTAATATTTTTATTGTTATGATGTGAAATGTTTGAAATTTTTATCCGTTTGATTTGTGAACTCCTGTAATGCTCTGTAACCCTGTTTTGGCGATGGATACGGTTAGGGGTGTTACATTTATTGGTATCAAAGGTACGATTTAGTCAATTCTCGTGCTGGACATAGCATGTACGAGTCTAGTTATACATGTCATTATATAACCTGTGATAGTGTGATATCTCCTGATGTTTTAAAACATGTTTTCATGTAGTAATGAAATCCAACCAAGTTGACTCTGATGAAGTAGAGAGTAATGCTCAAGCCTCCATTCACGGAGTAGCATCGAGTGGTGCAAAGCCCGTATCTGAGGGTAAAGGAGGAGAGGCTAAGGAAGCCTTCTTCTAGATAATGAGTGAATGGTTCACTGAGTTCGTACGGACAAACATGGCTTCTTAACAACGTCCGCCTCTTATGCTCCCCAACTAGTTCCCATTATTCCTCAAGGTATGGAACCTATACGAGTTAGTAAGCCACCTGTTGATAAGATTCGTAAATATGGGGCTAAAGAATTCCAAGCTACTGCTGAAGATGATCTCGAGAGAGCTGAATTCTAGTTAGAGAATACAATTAGAGTTTTCGATGAATTGTCTTGTTCACCGGTCGAGTCTGTCAAGTGTGCAGTATCATTATGGATAGATTTAGCTTAACAGTGGTGGAACACGTTAATTTCAGTAGTGCCAAGAGAGCAGATCACTTGGGAATTCTTTCAAACTGAGTTTCGAAAGAAATATATTAGTTAGAGGTTTCTGGATTAGAAACGTAAAGAATTCCTTAAGCTCAAATAGGGCCTATGACAATGTTAGAGTACGAGTGAAAATTTGTTAGATTGAGTAAATATGCCTAGGAGTGTATTTTGACCGAGATTGTTACGTGTAAAAGATTTGAAGAAGGGTTAAATGAAGACATAATGCTATTAGTTGGAATTCTTGAATTGAAAGAATTTACTGTATTGGTCGACCAAGCACATAAATTCGAGGAGTTGAGTAAAGAGAAAAGGCATGTTGATTTTGAAGCTAGAGACTCGAGAAAGAGATCGACTGAGAAGCCATATCAGTAAGCATTAAAGAGATTAAAAGAACATCACAATCGTTCTACAGCTTTTGTAACGCCCCGAAATTTGGGCCTAGAAGTATTGGGCCTTGAGCAAGGGAACAATTAGGAAACTATGCATACAAGTATGTCTGCTTTAGTGGTTAAGGGTCCTGAGAAGAATTTGAAAAGTCCTGGGTTCAAACCTGGGCTTTAGCAAAAATTTTGGTTTTAAGTGGATAAAACCCTGGATGCTTGGATGYAGGCCTTTTAAATTATTGTGTTAAAAAAATGWCATAAGGAAGCWTGTGGCCTAGTGGTTGTGGYGTCATTAAGGTTACAAGGGAGCTTGGGTTCAAGTCTTGGCTCTTGCAATTTATTTTGGTTTTCTTTTAAAGGAACTTGGACTTTGGCCTTTTGACCTTTTGATTAATTGAAGATAAAATGAGACACAAAAATAGCCTATGGTCTATTGGCAAGGTGGTGTGTTGTGTACTGTGAGGTCTGAGGTTCAAGTTCTAGGTTGCGCAATGGGGTATTAATTTTTCAGCTTGGTTCGACTAGTGGTTGTGTTGCAATAAAATTCTGATAGATAAGAGATTAGAGAGATATGTGGAGGATATTAGGGAGGATTTTTAGGAGCGGATTGTGGAGAGAAATGAGGAGTTTGAGTTGTAGACGGATGTGCCGATTGGTATGTTGGTGTATGGGAAATTTGGCTATGAGACTTTCTCCTCTCGTTTTGGTTCATTTTTTTGTCATTTTCTTTTGATCAGTTGCTCTAAATTCTTAAGTACTGAAAATAGTTTTCTGTTTTCCATTTTTAGTTATTGAAATTTTATCGAATTGAGCGTTTGGGGAAAACTGGTTAGCATTGCCGAATTCACTTTTTCAATATTTGCCGAATCGTCTTTCTTCTTCCATTCTTTCTACTTTTCTATTTCTCAAAACTGAATAGTGCTTCTCCCCTTCCTCTCTAATTCTTCTCCTTTCGGGCTCTCTTCTAAGTCGAACACATCTTAAGCCTTACAAGTACTTTCATTTTATCATCTCCTCTCTCTAGTGTGCTTGGCCAAATACACCTATTTTTCTTTCTAACCGATTCTATCATCACTTTTTCTTTTGGTATTAAGCCGAATACTTCTTTCCCCTCTTGATTCTCTTATTGCCAACTGTGTTATTCATGTTCTAGAATTCCGCGAGGAGTGAAGGAGTACTCAAGAATTACTGAAGCATTTCGAAATTTTCCTATCGTTATTCATCTAAAGTTATTCGGCGAGCAACGGGTGATTGTTTTCAACTAGCGATATAAGGGAATTAATCGCAAAACTTCAGATGGGTGAAAAGGATGTTGGTAACAAAGTGATGGCAAAGGTATTGGCTAAGTTTGAGTGCGTAGCCTCCACTCCCAAGTTTAAGCGTTGTAAGGTATCTGTTGTTCGAGATTTTCTGCCTGGATGCGGAAAAGTGGCTGCGCCAAGCTCTTTATAAAGTAGGCAAATCTCAATCGATCGGTCTAGTCAAGGTTTTGCAACGTGCGGATTTCTAGTACTCTACGTAATCAGGTGTGTATCTGTACACCATAAATCATTACTGTCATAAAGCGAAAGAGTGTGTGTAATCACACTGTTTCTTCTATGAATCGGTAAAAGTTGAAAGTCCGAAAAGCTAGAAATACAACGATTAAGGCCACATGGGCGTGCGAACGCTCGTGTGGTGAATCGAGCCCATGAATACGGGCTTTAGACTGTTGAGGCCACCACGAGCGTTCTCGTGCTCTTGGGCCGTTATGGGCCTCGTTAAGCTAAAATGGGTCGTATGGGCCTAATGGGCTCGTGGGCCCCACACGGATAAAATCCACGTTAAGTGGCAAATACTAGACTGGGCTACGTAGTTCGCGTAGTCGTGACTAAATTTGGGCTAAATAGGCCACACGAGCGTGTGTGCCCACATGGGTCGAATATAGGCCTTAGGCCCATTTACACCGTTCTGACGATTTAGGTTATCTGTGTCGCTCAAGGTGACTGTAGACCTTCAGAAAGGTTTTTAAATTATTGAAATACCCTCGAAGGGTAAAATTAATGAAATACCCCCGAAGGGGAAATTGACCGAAATACCCCCATGGGATAAAATGACCGTTATGCCCCTAGGAGATGAAATGACTAGTAAGGCCTTGTGCTATGTATGACCATTTTGCTTTATGATATTTATATGACTATTTCTGAGTATGACATATTGCATACACGTATGATTTATGACATGCCTTCCTGCATGGGGTTGGGTTAATATTGACGTAGGAAATGTTTGGCTTGTAGCCGTTCTATTCAAGGCTTACTACCTTTCTGCTTGTGGCTTTTAGCCGTTCTGTCTACGGTGCCGAGTCGTTCTGTTGACTTAGTGCCGTAACTGGTTTTAAGCTTGGTATGTTAGCTGGGTGGGTTGATTCTATCCCCACATGGTGTGTTGGTTGGTACGGGTGGTGTATTGGTTGTATTGGGCGAGATTTCTATCTGCATATCTGCATCTAATACTGATTCTGTAATGGGCTTAGGTCCACCTGATTCTGTAATGGGCTTAGGTTTACCTTGTTCTGTTAATGGGCTAAGGCTCACCTGATGATATGCTTGTTATGGGCTCAGGCCCAATCTATTTCTGCATACTGTATATCTGACTGTTTGTATTATAAGGGATTATACACTGAGTTTTCTCAAACTCACCCTTCTGTCTAACTGTACAGGCAATTCTCAGCGTTAGGTGGTTCGGAGCTGTGAGGGACTCGTAGAGGGCCACACAGCTGTACAAGTTTTATTCTGTTTTACTCATTTACTAAAGCACTTTGATTTTGATTCGGGTTGTAACAAGGCCTCAAAAAATACTATTATTTTAAATTCAGGATTTATTGATTTTGATTCTTATCTGCTAGAAGGAGAACCCGATTTTCTAAAACAATAACTATTTTCAAACGCTACATTTTCGCAACTCAATTTTAAATAACAATGTTACTTTAATAAACCTCGATTAAAAATAAGCAAACGCAAACTAAGTTTTTGTACAAGTTTTAAATGGCAAGAAGTTTGAAATTTCAAGAAGTGTTTTCAATGAAAACATGGTTTTCGAAAAACACTTCAATGTGACACACCAGATTTGGCAATAATGTCTAGGCCAGGTTTGGGGTGTTACAGCTTCATTGGGATGCTCCAATAAAGACAGAGGCAACTGACGTTCGAGTCCAAAACCTCAAGCTACATCTGTAACAAGTGAAGGTACTGTGAGAGATGTGTGGCCCAAGTGCAACAACTATAAAAGACCATATTATGGTGAGTGTCGATTAAAGAATAAAGCGTGTTTTAGGTGTTTTTTTTTAGACCACCATCTTAGAGATTGCCCAGAGAAATCTAAGAAAGAGAAAGTTCATACTACGAGGCCGAGTAACACTACTGTGAGAGATAGACCACCTTGTAATCCTAAATATGTGAGTGGTAGCCGTGGTGTAATGAAAGACTCTGCTGTGAGATCCGAGGCACGAGCACTAGCTAGGGGCTCATGCTATTCACACACGAGAGGATGTTTCTATGCAAGATGTTATTACATGTACTTTCTCTATTTTTGATACTGATGTAACTGCTTTGATTGATCTAGTATTAACCCATTCGTATGTTTGCACGAATTTAGTATCCAGTAAGAATTTACTTATTGAGTCCATTAAATTCGTGGTTAAAGTATCGAACCCCCTTGGTCAGTATGTGTTAGTTGATAAAGCCTGCAAGAATTGTCTTTTGGTTACTTAGGGTTACAGGTTTTTGGTTGATTTGATGTTGTTTCCATTTAAAGATTTTGATGTGATTTTGGGCATGGACTAGCTAACTCTACACCACGCTATTGTAAACTATAGACGAATGCTTATTATATTGAAATGTCATAATAGTGAGACACTTCATATTGAACCAAATAGTCCGAGTGGGTTGCCTATTGTTATATCAGCTATGCCAGCGCAAAAATATGTGAGAAAAGGTTGTAATGTTTACCTTGCTTATGTATTGGAAAATAAAGTCTCTGAATCAAAGTTTAAGTCAGTGCCAGTGGTTTACAAGTATCTTGAGGTGCTTCTAGATTAATTACCTGGATTATCGCCGATTAGAGAGGTTGAATTTGCTATTGAACTTGTACCGAGAACATCACCGATATTGATAGCACCTTATAGTATGGCTCCTATAGAGTTAAAAGAGCTAAAAGATGGATCGATGAGATTTTGTATTGATTACCATCAGTTCAACAAGGTTACAATCAAGAATAAATATCCACTGCCTCGAATTGAAGATTTGCTTGATCAGTTGAAAGGTGCCACCACAGTATTCTCGAAGATTGATATTCGTTCTGGTTATTAATCAGCGATGAGTGAAAGATTCAAATATGCCAAAAATTGCATTCAGAATTAGGTACAGACACTACGAATTTCTTGTGATGCCGTTTGGTTTAACTAATGAACTTGCAGTATTCATGGATTTGATGAACAAAATATTCAGACCATATTTAGATAGATTTTTTGTGGTATTTATTGACGACATTCTGATATATTTAGGAGATGAGTTTGAGCATGTTGAACATTTGCGAATTGTGTTGCAAACCCTGCGTGATAAAAAAACTTTTTGCTAAATTTAGCAAATGTGAGTTTTGGCTCCAAGAAGTCAATTTTCTAGGATATATAGTACCGGTGAAGGTAGTAGAGTTGATCTGAGTAAAATTTTAGCAGTTGTTGACTGGAAACCACTTAGAAACGTATCTAAAGTCAGAAGTATTTTGGGATTAGCTAGTTATTATCGAAGGTTCGTTAAAGGGTTCTCGATGATAGCTATACCAATGACGTGACTCTTACAGAAGGATGTGAAATTTGAATGGTCCAAAAATTGTCAACAAAGTTCAATCAATTGAAAGCACTTTTAATCGAAACACCTATTCTAGTTCAGCCTGAATCACGTAAAGAAATTTTTATTTTCAATGATACATTTTTAAATGGTTTAGACTGTGTTTTGATGCAGGAAGGTAAAGTAATAGCTTATGCTTTCAGACAGTTAAAGCCATACGAAAAGAACTATCTGACTCATGACCTAGAGTTAGCAGCTATTATGTTTGCGTTAAAAATTTGGCAACATCATTTGTCTGGCAAAAATGTCATATTTTTATCGATAATAAGAGTTTGAAGTACTTAATGTCATAGAAAGACTTGAATTTGAGACAACACAGATGGCTTGAATTGTTAAAAGATTATGAGTTGATCATTGATTATCATCCGGGAAAAGCAAACGTAGCTGCTGATGCTTTGAGTAGAAAATCTTTATTTGCTTTACGAGTAATGAACACGAAACTGACATTATCTGACGATGGTATGATCCTAGTCGAGTTGAAAGCTAAACTGATGTTTCTACAGCACATCTGCGAAGGTAAAAAATGTGGTGATAAGTTGTTAGCTAAACAGGCATAGTGTCAATCAACTTCTAATTTAGAATTTTAGATAGGACCAGATGATTGTTTATTGTTCAAAGGTAGAATTTGTGTACTGAAGAATCCAAATATCATTTAGAGAGTCTTGGACGAAGCTCATAGTGGTAGCTTATTTGTTCTTTCAGGAAGTAATAAGATGTACAGTGATTTCAAATAGATGTACTGGTGGTTTGGGAATGAAACGCAAGATTTCTTACTTTGTATCGAGATGTTTAGTTTGTCAGCAAGTTAAAACTGAACATTAGGCACCTTCTGGATTGTTACATCCAGTGATGATACCAAAGTGGAAATGGGATCAAGTTACTATAGACTTCGTATCAGGTTTACCTCTATCTCTGAGAAAGAAAGATGCCATTTGGGTTATCATTGATCGTTTAACGAAGTCTGCACATTTTATTCTGAGATGTACAAATTTCTCCCTTAACATATTAGTTGAATTATATGTTTCTGAGATTATCAGATTGTACGGGGTGCCAATTTCTATCATTTCGGATAGAGATCTGCGGTTTACATTACGATTCTAGAGAAAGATGCAGGAAGCTCTTGGTACGTGGTTACATTTTAGTACTGCATTTCATCCTCAGACTGGTGGTCAATCCGAGCAAGTAATTTAAATTCTCGAAGATATGCTTCGTTGCTGTGTTTTAGAATTTGAATGTAACTGGGAGAAATATTTACTGTTGGCTGAATTTGTGTATAACAACAGTTTTCAGTCGAGTATAAAAATGGCACTGTATGAGGCTTTATATAGTCATAAATGCCAAACTCCATTATACTAGACTGAGCTCAATGAGAAAAGATACACGGGGTTGATTTGATTCATGAGACTGCAGAAAAAGTAAAAGTAATTCGAGGTAGTTTGAAAGAAGCTTCAGATGGTCAGAAATCATATGCCAAATTTAAACATAAAGACATAGAATTTTAAGTCAATCATAGAGTATTCTTGAAAGTATTGGGCCGCATGAGATTACTCAAAGAATCGAACCTGTTGTGTATCAATTAGCTATACCATCAAAATTAGAAAAGATCCATAATGTCTTTCACGTGTCTATGTTACAATGGTACTGATCTGACCCTTAACATGTTATCTCCCCGACAGATGTCGAGATTCAGCTTGATATGTCATACAGTGAGGAACCGATTAGAATTCTGGCATAAGAGGTGAAAGAATTAAGAAACAAGAATATAGCTTTAGTAAAAGTTCTCTAGCAATGACACGGAATAGAAGAAGCAACTTGGGAACTCAAGGAAGCTATGAGAAAGCAATATCCAAACCTCTTTTCTAGTAAGATTTTTGAGCACAAAAATCCCTTTTGAGGGAGAGTTGTAACAACCCATTTTTAATGAAATTAGAACAGTGGTTTTAGGACCACAAATCCTAAGTCAAAAAGTTTATTTTATTATTATTTTATTGCCTACAGCATGATAGTAGTATCGTATAAAAATTTCATTAAGAAATTTTACGGTTTACATGCTCAATTGATAAAAAGGACTAAGTTGCGTAAAATGCAAAAGTTGAATTCTAATAGCTAAAGGTATTAAATAGCTATAGAACTTTAAAGAGGAAGTCCTCATATGGTAATTAGACCATTAGAGTTGATACTGGATTTTAATGGTTTGGAATTATTGAAATTTGGACAAAATTTTAAGGTGAAATTTGGTAATTAGTAATTAAAGTTATAATAAATAAAAAAAACAAATTATCACCTTCTTCCTCCCTTTTTCAACTAAAAATAGAATAAAAGAGTAGCCATTTTTTAAGCTACATTCGACCATCCTTATATGCTCAATTAGGTATGCATTTTTTTCTATTTTTTTATGATTTTTATGTTTTATGGATCATTGTAGCTTAATCTAACTAGCCCAAGGACTAATTCGCAAAACTGTTAAACTATTAGGGTTTTGTCATTGATGCATGTACATGCGTTTTGAAGTTTGATGATAGAAAATGGATGGTTGTTGTTAGAAAAATAACTATTGTATAGGGATTTTTTGGTAAAATTGTCAAATAGGGACTAAATTGAAAAATAAAAAATATTACATGGTGAAATTGTGAAATAAATGTAATATATGGAATGCTAGGGACCTAATTGAGATTCAGCCATAGTGGGTTGTGGTAGAATTTCATGAATTTCCATTTTTATGAGCTAGGGACTAAATTTCAAAAAAATTAAAAGTATAAGGGCAAAATGGTATTTTTGCAAAAATATGATTTTGGGCTAAATTGAATGAGTTGTATATTAAATTGAGTTAATTTTATCTGTATAGATCAAGTAAGACCTTGTACGGAGTTAAATTGGGGTAAAGAAAAAGTCTCGAATTAATCGCCTCAGTATCTACGTATACTCGTCGAGCTAAGTTCGTGTGATTAAATTGTGATTATATGTTTTAATTTGAAATATGCATGAATTGTAAATTTCTACATGTATACACAATTGCATATCCAACTACATACGACTACCAAGCCCCATTTGAACCTTAGGAATTCGTAGGATACAGATGACATGTCATTAGTGTTTACATGGTTCAGATACTAGTCCAAAATGTCCTACCAATGGTTGAGGTCCTACATGTGTTGCAGATACTCCACAGCTTGTGTGAGCAGCATCGTGTAGTTATGTTCTGACCCACAGGTCGTGAGAGCATATCGATTTATAGCTCGTGAGAGCATACCCATCTACAGCTCGAGTGAGCATACCGATTCACAGCTCATATGAGCATACATGTGTAGAATCTGATGGATTACAGTTATATGAGTTAGTACACTTTGTGTAAGCTATCCCAGATATCCAATAGTATTATAAATGGTTCAGCGGGTAATATTCAGATACGAATTGGTAAGAGTTCGATAAAGACTATTACAGGCATACATATGAATTACATGGAAATGTTGTTACATGTTATATGGAAAATGGAATTGGATGATACAAGTATATGAAATTAATCATTTGATGTGCTTATCCATGATTATTGGTTTATATATGTATTTACATGGCTAACATGATTGATGTATATGTGCTTAGGCTTTTGGCCAAATTATGTTGGGATATAATATGTTTACTTACCTATTATGTGACTAAATGGTAAGTTTTATTCTATATTATATGAACTTATTAAGCTTAAATGCTTACTCTGTGTTATTTTTCGTGTTTTATAGTGAATCAAAAGCTTGTTCAGGTTGGAAGTGTCGAAGCTATATCACACTATCCATCGACGCTTTTGGTACATTCGGTTGTTGAATTTAGGTTTTAATGGCATGTATAGGTATTTTAGTTAATGTTAGCCATATATTTTTGTTGTTGTTTTGGCCATTTATCTTTGCTTGTGATATGACATTTTGTTGATGAAATGGTATAGATTGGTATGTTTATGAGTAGATTTAAAAATGGTTGATGATATGCTTGTTATGGTTGAATGAAGGAAGATGAAGTGACAGTTGAATGAGTATATTGTATAAGTCTTGCAACTTGTTGTGAATTGGTACTTTGATATGGATGATCTAATTGGTTATTTGATGCTAGTTACAGAATGTCATTTTGGTATCAAATGGTTATGTTTTGGTAAGTAAGTTACATGGTATGTATTGATGCAAATATGTATACAAGTTAGTTGATTATTTGGTCAAATTGAATACATGGTTAGACATGTTTATATATTGTCATTTGAGGTGCCTAAGAGCATATTGGTTGTATTATGTTATACCATATGTTTATAGCTTGTTTATGCTTGATTTGGATGCCTTGTTATGGCCTATAAATATATGCAATGTTGATTGTAGGTACATGCCTAATTGGGTGAGAAAAATGGCTTGTAAAATGGCCTATTTTCATCCACATGGGCTGATACACGGCCAAGTGATGCAGCTGTGTGTCCCCTGTAGCTTTCAAAGTGTTGCAAGTTAGGCCGTTACACGGCCTAGCACAAGGCCGAGCACACAAGCATATGAGATTACTTCGTAGGGTACTAGGCTTGACACATGGGCGTGGGGCTTCGCCGTGTAATCCAAGTAAATGAGTTACACATGTACAGACACGGGCTAGGACATGGCCGTTCGTCCTTATTTCAAATGCCCACACAGCCTAAGACACGGGCATGTCTCAGAACCGTGTGAGTCACATGGCCGTGTGACCCCTATAGTGTTGAAAATTGTTAATGTTTCTGAAAAATTTTCTGGGTTTCCTATTTAGTCCCAACTTGTTTTTAACGCATATTTAGGGCCTCAGCGCTCGTATAAGGGACAATATGTATGATTTGACTTGGTTTTAATATGTTTATTTCTATGATATGAAATGTTTGAAATTTCTGTCCGTTTGAATTGTAAACTCCAGTAATGCTCCGTAACCCTATTCTAGTGACAGATACGGGTTAGAGGTGTTATAGATATAAACCACAAAATATGAATTCCATGCTTAGAAATGACATCACATCTTTTCAACAACTAGAGGATGAAACGCTATATGAAGCTTGGGAACGATTTAAAGAATTACTTCGAAAATGTCTGATGCATAGATTCCTGCACTAGACACAGATGGATATATTTTATAATGGAATGAATGCACATACAAGGATGGTAGTTGATGCCTTCGGCGATGGTACCTTGTTGGTTAAATCTTATAGTGAAGCATATGAGTTTTTCGAAAAGATTGTCAATAATGATTATAAATATCCTACCAAGAGAGTTTGGACAGGTAAGAAAGTTGTTGGTACAATAGAACTTGATGCAATCACTTTATTGACTACCCATATATCATCTTTAAATAATATGATCAAAACAATGAAAAGACCAACTGTAGTTCAGGAATCGTGTGTTTATTGCAGTGAAGACCATGTGTTTGATGAATGCCCATCAAATCCAACATCTGTGTGTTATATGGCTAATTTCTATTGGAATAATACTCCCCATTTCAACACCTATAATCCAGATTTGAATCAACATCGAAACTTTGGTTGGAATAGTCAAGGTGTGGGGAATTCAATCAATGCTGCAAGAAAAAATATCATCAATGCACTGTCTTGTTATACTCAACTTATGCTGAGGCAAAATGTCCAACAAGGTCTGTCATCATCATCATCACCATCTATTGAAGACTTGTTATAAGAATTTATGGCCAAAAATAATGTCATAATTCAAAGTCAAGCTGTGTCCCTACGAGGTCTTAAAAATCAAGTGGGGCAAATAGAAAATGCTTTAAATTTGAGACCACAATGAGCTTTTTCCAAGTGATACTAAGAATTCAAGATTTCAAGGGAAAAGGCATTGCAAAGCAATCACTCTCAGAAGTGGAACTCAGATAAATGATGTTGTTAAAGATGCCACAGAAGAAGAGGATGACACAAGACTCGATCATCAAAGGATCTCAAAATCAACTGAAAAGCATACATAATCTGAAAAGGATAAACAGTTAAATGTTATGGCATAATCAGATCATGTTGCCAACAAAAATGCCACAGCAAAAGAATATCAACAACGTGAAGGATGACCACCTTTACCATTTCCTCAACGATACCAAAATTTTAAACAAGATGTTCAGTTCAAAATATTTTTGGAGGTTTTGAAGCAACTCCATATTAACATACCGCTAGTAGAAGCTTTGGAGAAAATGCCCAATTACATGAAATTCATGAATGATATACCGTCGAAGAAGCGTAGATTGGGAGAATTTGAAATTGTTGCTCTCACTAAAGGGTGCAAAACAATGTTGATGAATAAGCTACCTCCAAATTTGAAAGATCAAGGAAGTTTCACTATCCCATGTTTAATTGGAAATCATTATGTTGGTAAGGCATTATGTGATTTAGGAGCAAGTATAAATATAATGCTTATGTCTATTTTTAGGAAGCCGGGAATTGGGAAAGTAAGACCTACTATAGTTTAAAATTTCTTGATTATTCTTGTCAATTAAAAACCAAAATTTCTAGATCTAGAATTTTGAAGATTTTAAATGATTTCAAAGGTATCTTTCTAGATTTTAATGAGATCTCAAACCATTTTAAAATTCAGCCCCAATTTTGGCCACCACGGGTAGTGGTGCGTGCGCCTATGTGTAAGAAAGGGGTTGTTTTGTTTCTTGGGTCTTGCCAAAATTTTTCCATCATTAAATTATGTTCTTTAACCCTCCTAAACATCATTTAATCACATGTTAATTAGGGAGAGACGTTCTTAATCAATTAGCCAATCGGATCCCACAAATTGTGAAGCGTAAGTACAATTAAGGATAACTAGTTTGTTGTTTCGACATAATTGTTGGGTAAAGGTTATGAATTTATTAAATGAAAGAATTTAATCATTAATTAGCTAATTATTTTCTAATATATTATTGAATTAGGTGCTGAACCAAAAGCCCCAAATCATTCATAAAGGCAAAGAACGATTGTACTTACGGTTCACATCGATATAGTGTAAGGAATCTAACTAGTTTGGATTCATAAAATAGTTATAATTTCAACGATTGGTTTGAACTCAAAAGTGGGTATTTGGGGGCTCGGTTAATTGTAAATTGATTGAATTTATACTAAATTTTGGTTTAGGTTTGTTTAAGGAATTATTAAGGAAAATTAGAAGATTAGTTAGTGTGCTGCGAGGAAGTGAAAAATAAGGTGTGGGTCCTAAACTCATAAAATTGTTTAAAAATGTTAAATATAATGTTATATTTGATAAATTAGGTTGCTGATTAGATTGGCTTAATAGCCAAATTATTGATTTTGTAAGTGGCCGAACCAGGTATGTTTTTAGCCTTAAAAGATTGACATGTTGGTAAAATTGCTAGTTTGATAATATGAATGTTTGATTGAGTTTATAATTGCATATTTGTGTAAAGAGATATGAGAATGTTTGACTGAATGATATAATGTGTTGAGATATTCAGCTTATGTATGATTTAAACACATGAGATATTTGTTATATTGTGTACTGAAAAGGGTGATATTTATGTACAATGAAAATCCGCAAAGTATGTGAAATTGAACGATATTAATTGATACTAACACAATTGTAATTTGAAAATTGCAAAATTATTTCCATTTATTGAAAGTATGTGATTATTGAGGACATGCTCAACATGTCAAATGAGTATTGAGATATGATTATGTATGAGATTGTGTGACATATTGCATGCATTAGGTTGGGATTTTGTGGTTGACGAAGGAGTTCCGTGGAGTACTGGTGACATATTAAGTCCGCATTATTCGTAGTTAGTGCACTGCACCTGGAGTATCAAGGGGAATGCAATTTACCACATTGTGCACTGCACCTGGAGTATCGAGGGGAATGGCAATTTACCACATTTTTACTATATGAATTTTTTTGCATACTGTTATCGATGATTTTAACCACAACAGGCTTAAGTTCATAATGTTTTGGAGTTCAAATTACGAATTCTTGGGAACTTATGGTGATACCGGATGGTATTGGTAGGAACCTGTTTTGCATTTCATCATGCTCACGACATATTCGAATGTTATTGATTTATGATATGTGTTGTATTGTGTTGCATTGAATGGTATCAAAGATAATGATTGTTACTTGAATGAATGATGTCCCATGCTCATACACCATTTGAAGATAAGAAAGCCTTTTTTCATATGATGAATGAATGGTTTTCCAAGTTCATACGAATGAACCCAATGGCTCAACAACCTCCACCCCTACCTATTCCCCAATTGATCCTTGTAGTTCCTCAGGGTTTGGAACCAATACGAGTTATTAAGCCACCAGTTGATAAAATTCGTAAATGTGGGGCTGAAGAATTTAGAGCTACAACTGAAGATGACCTAGAGAGAGATGAGTTCTGGTTAGAAAATACTATCAAGGTTTTTGACGAATTGTCTTGCATATAGACAAAGTGTGTAAAATGTGTTGTATCTTTATTGAAAGACTCAACTTATCAATGGTGCTGAAAGAGTGTAAAGATTGAGAATTCTTTCAAACCGAGTTCCAAAAGAGTAAATAAGGCAAAGATTTCTTGGTCAGAAACGCAAAGACTTTCTTGAGCTTAAGTAGGGCCGAATGACAGTGTCTTAGTATGAAAGAGAATTTGTTAGACTAAGCAAGTATGCCCGAGAGTATATACCAACTGAATTTGCCATGTGTAAATTGTTTGAAGACGAGTTAAATGAAGACATAAAGCTATTAGTTGGGATACTTGAATTGACAGAATTTGTCATTTTAGTTGACCGAGCACATAAAGCTAAAGAGCTTAGAAAAGAAAGGAGAAAAGTTGATTATAAAGCTAGATATTTGAAAACGATATCAACTGGAAATTCATACCAGTCATCACCGAAGAAATTGAAAGAACATCATAATCGTTCGACAGCTTCAGTGGAATATTCTAGTAGAGATAGAGGCAAACAGTGTGTGAGTCCAAAACCTCAGGCTATGTTTATAGCAAGTGTGGGTAGTGTCAAGGACAATTGGCCTGATTGCCAGCAATGTAATAGACGACAATTTAGTGAGTGTAGATTGAAAAATGATTCATCTTTCAGATGTGGTTCATTTTAATATTATCTCAAAGATTTTCCAGAAAGGTTAGAGAAAGAAAAGTCCTAGACTGTTCGACCAAGCTACCCTGTCGTAAGAGGTAGACCACCTTAGAACCATGGAAATGCGAGCAATAGCCTTACTAGAACAAAAGACTCTCCTGTGAGATCTGAGGCACGAGCACCAGCTAAAGCTTACGCGACGCGCGGACGAGAGGAAGCTTCAGCGCCAGATGTTATTACCAGTACATTTTCTATCTTTGGCACTGATGTTACTGCTTTGATTGATCCGAGATCAACACATTTGTATGTATTCACGAATTTAGTGTGAAGTAAGAATTTACCTATTGATTCCATTAAATTTTTGTTTAAAGTAAAGAACCCCCTAGGTTAGTATGTGCTAGTTGATAAGGTCTATAAAAAATGTCCTTTGATGATTTGGGGTTGTAACATTTTGGCCGATTTGATGTTGTTGCCTTTTGATGAGTTTGACATGATTTTTGGCATGGATTGGCTGACTCTACATGATGCTATTGTGAACTGTACTGAAAACTTATTATGTTAAAGTGTCAAAATGGTGAAAAGCTTCAGATTGAATCAGATAGACTTAATAGTATGTCTAATGTTATTTCGGCTATGTCAGCACAGAGATATGTTAGAAAAGGCTGTGATGCATGTCTTTCTTATATATTTGATTCTAGAGTTTCTGAATTGAAACTAGAATCGGTTCCAGTGGTTTGTGAGTATTCAGATGTGTTTCTAGAGGAATTACCTGGATTATCGCTGATCCGAGAGGTTGAGTTCATGATTGAGTTAATACTGGGAACATCTCTGATATGGATAGCTCCTTATAGAATGGCACCCACAGAGTTGAAAGAGCAGTTTCAAGAGTTGACAAATAGGGGTTTTGGTTGACCTAGTTTTTCTACTTGGAGTGCACCAGTTCTATTTGTTTAAAAAAAGGACGGATCTATGTGATTATGTATTAATAATCTCCAACTCAACAAAGTCATGATCAAGAACAAGTATCCATTACCATGTATTGATGATCTGTTTGATCAATTGAAAGGTGCAATAGTATTTTCAAAGATTGACCTTCGTTCTGGTTACTACCAGTTACGAGTTAAAGATTCAGATATGCCGAAAACTGTATTCAGGACCAGGTACGGACATTATGAATTTCTTGTGATGTCATTTGGTTTAACTAATGCACTTGCCGTATTTATAGATTTAATGAATAGAATTTTTAGAACATATTTAGATAGACTCATCGTAGTATTCATTAATGATATCCTAATTTATTCACGAGATGAGACAGAGTATACCAAACATTTCAGAATTATTTTGCAAACTTTGCGCAAAAATAATTATTCGCTAAGTTTAGTAAATGTGAATTTTGTCTTCCAGAAGTTAGATTTCTAAGACATGTTGTATCAACCGAGGGCATCAGAGTTGATCCGAGCAAAATTACTGCAGTTGTTGATTGGAAGCCTCCGAGAAATATATCAGAGGTTAGAAGTTTTCTGGGATTCGTTGGATATTATAGAAGGTTCATTAAGGGATTTTCGATGATTGCTACACTGATGAGGAGATTATGTTAAGTTTGAGTGGTCTGAAAAATGCCAGCAAAGTTTCAATTAGTTGAAAGCATTGTTAACCAAAGCACCGGTGTTAGTTTATCCAGAGTTAGGTAAAGAATTTGTAATTTATAGTGATGCATCTTTAAATGGTTTGGGCTATGTTCTGATGCAAGAAGGCAAAGTGATAGCGTATGCTTCTTGACAGTTAAATACACACGAAAAAAATTATTTGACACTTGATTTAGAACTTGCAACTATTGTGTTTGCATTGAGGATTTGACGACATCATTTATACACTGAAAAATGAAATATATTCACAAATCATAAAAGCTTCAAGTATGTAATGTCACAGAAAGATTTGAATTTGAGACAGTGCAAGTGGCTTAAGTTATTGAAATACTATGATTTAATCATTGATTATCATCCAGGTAAGGCAAATGTTGTTGCTGATGCTTTGAGTAGAAAGTCTCCGTTTTCTTTGGAACTGTTGAATATGCGATCAATGTTGTTTGATGATGGTTTGATCTTAGCGAAGTTGAAAGCTAGACCGATGTTTTTGCAACAGGTTTATGAGGCTTAGAAATGCGATGACGTGTTGACAACTAAACGAAAACAAATTGAGTCGACTCGTAATTCAAATTTTCAGATTGGATCCAATGATAGTTTATACTTCAAAGGTAGAATTTGCGTTCCGGCAAATTCAGATCTCATTTAGAAGATTTTAAGAGAAGCTTATAATAGTAGCTTGTCTGTTCGTCTTGGTAGCAACAAAATGTATGGTGATTTGAAATAAATGTACTGGTGGTCGGGTATGAAATGAGAGATTTCTGAGTTTGTATCGAGATGTTTAGTGTGTTAGCAAGTTAAAGCTGAACATCAGGTACCTTCTGATTTGTTATAGCCAGTGATAATTTCGGAATGGAAATAGGAGCGTGTCACAATGGATTTTGTATCTAGATTTCCTTTGTCTTTGAAAAAGAAAGATGCAATTTGGGTTATTGTTGATCGTCTTAGGAAGTCAGCAAATTTTATCCAAGTACGTATAGATTATTCTCCTGAGAGATTAGCTTAGTTAGATGTTGTTGAGATTTTTTGGTTGCACGAGGTGCCAGTTTCTATTATTCCTGATAGTGATTCAAGGTTTACGTCCCGATTTTGGAGCATATTACATGAAGCTTTAGGTACTCATTTTCCTTTTAGTACCGTGTTTCATTCTCAGATAGATGGTCAATTTGTATTAGTGATTCAAATACTCGAAGACATGTTTTGATGTTATGTTTTAGAGATTGAAGGCCACTAGGAGAAATTTCTACATTAGTTGAATTCGCGTACAACAACAGCTATCAATCGAGTATAAAGATTGCACCGTACGAAGCCTTGTATGGTCGTAAATTGCGAACTCCATTATATTGGACCGAGCTTAGTGAGAAAAATATTTACGTGGTTGATTTGATACAAGAAACCTAAGAAAAAGTTAAAGTTATTTGAGACAGTTTGAAAGCAGCTTTAGATCGACAGAAATCATATGCAGATTTAAAATGTAATGACATTGAATTTCAAGTCAGTGATAAACTGTTATTGAAAGTGTTGCCCTGGAAGAAAGTTGTTCGATTCGGTCCTAAAGGAAAATTAAGTCCACGATTTATTAGGCTGTACTAGATTATCAAAAGAAATAGACCAGTACCTTATAGATTGGTGTTGTCTTCAGAGTTAGAAAAAATACATAATGTGTTTCACGTATCTATGTTACGACGATATCGATCAGACCCTTCACATGTTATCTCACCTGTTGATGTCGAGATTCAGCCTGATATGTCGCACATCAAAGAACCAATAAGAATTCTAGCTCAAGAGGTTAAAGAATTGAGAAACAAAAGTATAGCTTTAGTAAAATTCCTTTCGCAACAACACAGTTTAGAAGAAGCCATCTGGGAATAAGAAGAAGCTATGAAAGAACAATACCTAAATCTCTTTCCTGGTAAGACTTTCGAGGACGAAAATTTCTTTAAGGCGAATTGTAACAGCCTATTTTTAGTGAAATCAGAATAGTGGTTTTGAGACAACAAATCCAATGTGAGAATATTTATTTTAATATCTATAGTATATTAGCAAGGTCGTATAAAAATTTCATTAAGAAATTTTATCATTTGCATTCTTAATTTGCTAAAAAGGACTAATTTATAAAAGATGCAAAATTAGAGTTAACTAAGTTAAAGGTACTAAATGGCTATGAAATTAAATAGTTAAGGGATTTTTGTGGTAATTATAACATTGTTAATATGAGTGGACAAATGTGGACATTTAATATGTTATTTCAAAGGTTAATTATGTAATTCATTAATTAAGTATAGTAAAATAATAAAAACAATGATATCATCTTTTTTTTTGGTCATCTAGGAAACTTCATTGAAGGTGTTTGAAGATTCGACCATTGCTTCCTTATGCACATGAGTGAATTTTCATCCCATTTTTAATGATTTCTATGTTTTTAAAATCGTTGTAACTTAATCTAGCTAGCCCATGGACTAATTTGCAAAATTGTTAAAAGGTTAGGGTTTTTCCATGAATATATTCATGTTGTTTTTGATGTTTGATTGAATAAATGAATCTTTGTTGATAGATAAACAACTTTTGTAAAGTGAATTTCATTGAAAATTTCAAATAGGGATTTTTTTGTTAAATGTGTAAAATACATGGTGAAAATTATGAAATCACTAATTGTATGAGTTTCTATGGGCCTATTTTGAATTCAACTAGCTTGAGAAGTGATGAAATTGCATGAATTTCAATTTACGAGCTTAAGGACTAAGTTGTAAAGAAATCAAAATAATAAGGGCAAAAGTGTAATTTTGTAAAAATAAGAATTTGGAATGAATTGAATAGAATGGATATTAAATAGATTGAATTTATTTATTTAGATCAAGATAGACCACATACAACTTTAGATCGAGGTAAAGATAAAGCTTCGGATTAATTGACTGTGTTTCTATGCCTTTATTGTCAAGGTAAGTTCGTGTAATTGCATAGTGTTTTAATGTCATCTTTTGAGCTATATGTGAATTGTGGATTTTTATGTAAATAATTAATGCAATTCCAATGATGTTTCGACAACTATCGAGCCTCGTTTGTACCTTATGAATTCATAGGATACAAATGACATTTCATTAGGGTTTCCATGTTTCGTATACTGGTCTTGAATGTCCTACCGATGGCTGAGGTGCAACATGTGTTGTGGATACTCCACAGGTCGTGTGAGCAGCATCGTGTATGTTACATTCTAACCCACAATTCGTGTGAGCGGACCCATTTTACAACTCATGTGAGCAAATCCATTTCACAACTCGTGTGAGCAACGATGTAAGAGAAAGGAAAGATTATAATTATATGTTAAGCACACTTCATGTGAGATATCTCACATATCCGATGATATTCTAAACTGTTCAACAGGCATGAATTTGAAAGCATATGGTAAGTGTTCAGTATGAACAAAGACATGTATGTATGAATTACATTGAAATGGTGAGTTACATGGAAAACATGTTATTTTATGATGGATGATAAATCCAATTGAATCATGCTCAATTATAATTTTTATCCATGTTAAATTCATATGAATTATGTTAAAGTATTCTAACATGTTTGTGTTGGTGCTTAGGTTTGTGCTAAGCTAAAGGTTGAATTATGCCATGTTAAATTTTAATGTTATGAAATGATATAGTAAAATGTGTTTTATGTTATACAAACTTACTAAGCATTATATGCTTCCAGTATCCTTTCCCATGTTTTATAGATAATCAGAAGCTTGTTTGGTTTGAAAGCTCGTCAGAGACCTATCACACTATCCAACGACTATTTCGGTAGCTTTTGATGTTTTGGTTATGGTTACAATGGCATATATAGGTCGACTTGTACTAATGATCTAGTGATTATGTTTGGCATGTATATATATGGTAATATGGTTGTTGGACTTTTGGTATTTTGGTGCTTACATGGTTGGTATTGAAACAGTCAAGTAAAAGTATATGATGTATGACCAATTTGGTATGTTTTGTTGTGTTTCGGTACATGATAAATTATACTATGACATGTTGTGGAAATTGGTAGTTGTGTGTGGTTGATTTATGCCAAATGTGTTTATGTTTTGATTAATTTAATGATTTGTGATTAAGGTGCCTTTTGGCATATTGGTTGTATGGATGATACCATATTAAACTAGTCCTATCCTGAATGTTTTAGGTATGTTTTAAAGCTTGATTTTATGTGCGAATGGCTTGTAGGTATGAGCTTTATTTGGGTGAAAAAATGGCTTAAAAATGGTATATTTCTTGTGCGTACGGGCATGTGTGACACAAGACCATGTGACACGACTATGTGTCCCCTGTAGGTTTCAAAGGGTTCTAACCCAGGCAATTACATGGCCTAACACACGGCCTAACACACAGGCATGTGGCTTGGCCATGTGACTCAAGTCAGAGAGTTACATGTGTACGGACACAGACTGGGACACAACTGTGTGTCCCTGCTTCGAATGTCCACACGGCCTGAGACATGGGCGTGTGTCTCAGCTATGTGAGTCACACAGCCTAGCCACGCAGCTGTGTGACCCCTGCAGTATGAAATTTTCTATCTTTTTATATAAATTTCTGAATGTTTCCGATTTAGTCCCAAATCGATTCTATAGCATTTCTTAGGCCTAAGGGGCTTGGCTAAGAGACAATAAGCATGTTTATGAATGAATTATGTTATGATTTATGAAATGTTTTGAAATTAAATGTTTTAAGTTATATTTTTATGGTTATGCTCTATAACCCTATTTTGGCAACGGATATGAGTTAGGGGTGTTACACTCATAGTTGATAAGGTTTATGATTCTTTGACCTCATATGATAAGATAAAGCATCTTATGGTTTAACTCGACTCTAAGGGAGAGGGTCTTATCATTCGTGGGGGAAGAGATCGAAACGTTGATAATGATTGTGGAAGGATACAAGAACGAAATCCTTATTGTAAATCTAAGGGTGGATCGAAGTCTTCAAATAGAGGTAAAAATTTGTAACTTCTACAAGAAGAAATGACACATTAAATTTGAGTGCTATAAGCTGTAGAACAAAATCAAAAGGGAGGCTGCGAATCAAAAGGGAAAACAACCAAAAGAATCTAGTGAAGTTGATATTATAGAAGACTACAATAATGGTGAACTTCTAGTCACTTCTATGAACAATTCTAAAGTGATCGAGGAGTGGGTCCTTGATTCAGGCTACACCTTGCATATAAGCCCCAATCGGGATTGGTTTACAACTTACGAAATAGTATCTGAAGGTGTTGTTTTGATGGAAATAATGCTTCGTGTAAAATCATAAGGGTTGGAACGATTAAAGTTAAGATGTTTGACAGAATTGTCAAAACACTTAATGGCGTGCGACATGTTCCAGAATTGAAGAGAAATTTGCTTTTTTGAGTACTTTTGATTCAAAAGGGTACAGATACACAACTAAAAGTGGGGTTTTGAAGATTTCCAAAGGTTCCCTCATTGTGATGAAAGGGCAGAGAAAGACTATCAAGTTATATGTTTTGCAGGGTTCTACGGTTACTGATGATACAACTGTCGCTTCCTCTTCATTATCAGATGATGATGTTACTAGACTTTGGCATATGTGCCTATGGGATATGACTGGGAATGACAAGATAAAATTGAGCAAAAGAGGACTTCTTGACGGGCAAGGAATTTGCAAACTGAAGTTTTGTGAGCACTACATTTTTAGGAAGCAAATGAGGGTTTGATTCACCAGGAAATCCATAACACGAAGGGAACATTGGCGTATATTCATTCTAATCTGTGGAGGCCATCTAGAGTGCCTTTGAGAGGTACAGCTAATTATATGCTAACAATTATTGATGATTTTTCCAGAAAAGTTTGGGCGTTTTTCCTGAAGCAGAAAAGTGATGTGTTTTCTGCATTTAAGTCTTGGAAAGCTATGATTGAAAAAAAATTGGAAAATAAATAAAACATGTCCACATAGACAATGGCTTGGAGTTCTGTTATAATGAGTTTAATGAAATATGCATGTCAGAAGGGATCGTGAGACACTTGATAGCTCATCATACTCCATAGTAAAACAACATTGCAGAATGAATGTACAGGACAATTATAGAGAAAGTTGATGTATGTTGTCAAATGGCAACTTACCAAAGTCACTTTGGGCTGAAGTAGCCTTTACTGCATGCATTTTTATCAACCAATCTCCATCCGTTGCCATTGAGAAAAAGACTCCACAAGAGCTATGGTATGGTAATCTTACGAGTATTCTGATTTAAGGTTCTTTGAGTGTCTTGCATATGCTCATGTTGGTAATGGAAAATTGGAATCAAGATCCATTAAATGTTTTTTTTTTGTTATAAAGCTGGTGTAAAACGGTATAAGTTATGATGTCTTGAAAATAGAAAAGTTGTGATTAGCAAATATGTTTTTGATGAAACTGTTATTCTACCTAACTTATCTCTTACAGACTCTTCCAATAAACAACAATAAAAGCAAGTATAGCATCAGATTAATCCAGAATCTAAAATAGAGTTGACTCCTCAAGCTAGTATAGAAATTCATAATAGAGTTGCTTCTTGACCACAATACTCTATCACCAAAAACAAAACTAGAAGAGAGATTAAACCTCTAAATAAGTATGCCGAGGTTGATCTAGTTGCTAATGTTTTAAATGTGACTGAAGATATAGATGCAAACCAAGAGTCATCAAATTATTCTGAGGCAACTAGCTGTGAAGACTCGAAAAAATGGATGTTTGCTATGCAAGAGGAGATGGAATCACTCCAAAAAAAATAGAACATGGGATATTGCGAAACTTCTTAAAGGCAAAAAGGTTGCTCATTGTAAATGAGTGTTTAAAAAGAAAGAAGGGACTCAAGGAGTTGAAGAACCCAAATATAAAGCAAGACTTGCTACAAGCAGTTACAGTCAAATTCTAAGAGTGGACTTCACAGATGTGTTCTCCCCAATTGTGAAGCATAATTTGATTCGAGCTTTTCTTGGTATTGTGGCGATGCATGATTTGGAGCTTAAGCAATTAGATGCAAAAACTACATTTTTGCATGGAAAACTTGAGGAGGATATTTACATGCAACAACCAGAGAGTTTTACAGTCTTAGAAAAAAAGGACTATGTTTGCTTGCTAAACAAGTACCTTTACGGTTTGAAATAGTGACCAAGACATTGGTACAATAGGTTTGATTTCTTTATGACTTCTCATGATTTCAAAAGAAAATAGTTTTGACAGTTGTGTTTACTTTAAGAAAAACAGTTATGATTCTTTTGTGTATCTAATCCTCTATGTTGATAACATGTTGATAGTAGCTAAAGATAAAGGGGAGATAAGAAAGGTTAAAGCCCAACTTAGTGAAGAATTTGAGACGAAAGAATTTGGACCAGTAAAGCAACAACTTGGTATGGAGATTCTCAAAGGTAGAAAAACAAGTAAATTATACCTAAGTTAGAAAGGGTACATTGAGAAAGTTCTTTGTAGGTTCAATATGCAGAGTGCTAAGCCTGTTAGTACTCCTTTAGCAACCCATTTCAGACTTTCATCAGCTTTGTCTCCACAATCAGATGATGAGATTGAGTACATATCACATGTTCTATATTCTAGTGTAGTGGGATCTTTCATGTATGCTATGGTTTGTTCACGTCCAGATTTATCATATGCAGTCAGTGCAGTTAGCAAATACATGGCGAATCCTAGTAAAGAACATTGGAAAGCAATTTAGTGGATTTTAAGATACTTACGAGGTACTATTGATGTTTTCTTACATTTTTGAAGAACTAGAGATGGAGTCGTTGGGTATGTTGATGCTGATTTTGTTGGAGATCTTCATAGAAGAAAATCTCTCACAGTTATGTCTTTACAATCGGAGGTTGTGCAATCAGTTGGAAAGCCACTTTGCAAACTATAGTCGATTTGTCTACCACTCAAGTTGAGTACATGGCGATTACCGAGGCTTGTAAAGAAGTCATTTGGTTGAAGGGACTGTTTATTGAACTCAATGAAGACCTTCAAATCAGTACAGTATTTTGTGACAGTCAAAAGTGTCATCTTCCTTACAAAAGATCAAATGTTTCATGAGAGAATAAAGCACATTGATGTTCAATATCATTTTGTTCTTGATATTATTGGTAGTTGTGATATTATTATGATCAAAATTAGTACTCATGAAAATCTTACAAATATAATAACTAAGTCACTGCCCATAACCAATTTTGAGCATTGCTTAGAGTTGGTTGGTGTTTATTGTTGGAAAATACCCCTTAAGGGTTTCATGGAAGAGGTGGACAACTTTTTTTTTAAGAGTTCGTGGTGAAGAATTTATTCATTGAGAATTCATGTCAAGGTGGAGATTGTTAGAATTGAGTAACTTGAATCCTTATTAAAATAAAATATACTGGTAAAATAAAATAAATGTAAAATCCGCATAGAACTACACTTCTTCTATTTTATTTTAGAATAAGGTTTCCAACCTTATTACACTTCATTTATTTGATATTGATTAGAATAAGGTGTTTCAACCTTACTACACTCTTTCTATTAGAAAATGGTTTTACAAGCCAATAAATAGACACAATCTACTCCTCTTGTAATCATTCGAATTCGACATAGTGAATTATCTTCTCCACTGCCTATGGTTATTTTCCCAAAGGGGTTTCCACGTTAAAATCTGTGTGTTCTTTTCTTTTCTTTCTCTTTTCTTTGCTATACATTGTCATTATCGACGTTCTATTTTTCACAATGTAGATAAATTATATAAAGCAGTTAGGTATAAATATTTGAGAAAAAAATAATTTTTGAGGGCCCAACCGGGTTCAAACTGGTGACCTCTTGATGTGCAGTCAAATGTTGTACCACTGAGCTATAGACCCTTGATAAGTTGGTAGATAATTGGTCTTAACATATGAGTGTTAACAGAGAGAGCTTTTATGTGCATAAATTATCGAAAGGAAAAGTGTATACAGTTCAAAGGAAAGTTTAATATCTAAGAGTGTAATCAAGTTTGAACCAGTTACATCTTGACCTGCAATTAAATGTCTGCCATTGAACTATAAATCCTTAATAAGTATATTGAATATTACTATATTATTTTAGCATTAATGGAACAAGTTTACCTACATAAATTATATAGAAAAACCGGAATAAACTATGTGAAATAAGTTACTTCTAGCGACTTGATTAAGTTTGAATCAATAGGTCAAATGCTCTTACAATGAGCTATAGACCCTTGATGAATAAATTGAAAAAAAATATTTTTTCATTATTTGAGTCTTGATGAAATATATTTTTATGTACATAAATTATATAAAGCAACCTGGTATGGGTGTTTGACAAAAAAAGAAATTTATAAGGGCCTACACATATTCAATTTGGTGACCTATTCATCTACGGTCAAATGCTTTACAACTGAGCTTTAGTCCCTCAATGAGTTAGTGGGTCAACGTTGCTATTATTTGAGACTTAACAGAACAAGTTTTTACGTGCATAACTTATAAAAAGGAAAAATGTATAAAACTCAATGGAAAGTTTAATATCTAAGGGCGTAATCAAGTTTGAACCAGTTACCTATTGACCTGCAATTAAATGTCCTACCATTGAATTATAAATCCTTAATAAGTATATTGAATATTATTTTACTATACAAGTTTTTATGTACATAAATTATATAAGAAAAACAAGTATAAACTTTGTGAAAAAAGTTACTTCTAACGACTTGATTAGGTTTGAATCAATAGGTCAAATAATCTTGCAATGAGCTATAGTCCCTTGATGAATAAATTGAAAAAAAAAATTCAGTATTTGAGTCTTGATCAAACAAATTTTTATGTACATAAATTATATAAAGCAACTTGGTATGGGTGTTTGACAAAAAAAAAAAATTCTAAGGGCCTACGCATTTTCAATTAGGTGATCCATAGATCTATGGTCAAATGCTTTAGCATTGAGCTTTAGTCCCTCAATGAGTGAGTGGGTAAATGTTGTTATTATTTGAGCTTTAACAGAACATGTTTTTATGTGCATAAATTATACAAAGGAAATGTATATACACTTTTAAGGATAGTTTAATATCTAATGGCGCAATCAAATTTGAACTAGTGACCTCTTGACCAGCAATTAAATGTTATGCCATTGAACTATAAATCGTAAATAAGTATATGGAAAAATGTCTTATTGTTCTAGCATTGATGGCAAAAGTGTTTTTTTGTACATAAATTATTCAAAACAACTACGTATAGACTTCTTAGAAAAAGTTACTTTTAACGACTTAATTAGGTTTGAAACAAGAGGTCAAATGCTCTTCCAATGAACTATAGACCCTTGATGAAGAAATGGAAAAAATGTTTTCATAACTTTAGTACGAATGAAATAATATTTTTTGTAGATAAATTATATAAAGCACCTCGGTATAAATATTTGAGAAAAAAAATTTCTAAGGGCCCAACCAGGTTTAAACTGGAGACCTCTTGATCTGCAGTTAAATTCTCTACCACTATGCTATTGACCCTTGATAAGTAGGTGGGTAAATGGTTTTAACATTTGAGAATTAATAGAACAAGTTTATATGTGGCTAAAATTATATCTAGAAAATTGGTACAAACTTCTTAGGGAAAGGTAATATCTAAAGGTGCAATCAAGTTTCCACTAGTGACCTCTTGACTTGCAATTAAATCTTCTACCGTTGAGATATAAATCCTTGATAAATAGATGGGAAATTTTTGTACTATTTTAGCTTTAATTGAACAAGTTTTTATATACGTAAATTATATTTAAAAACCACTATAAACTTTGTTAAAAAAGTTACCTCCAACTACTTGATTAGGTTTGAATCAATAGGCCAAATGCTTTTGTAATGAGGTATAGACCCCTGACGAATAAATTGAATTTTATTTCATTATTTTAGTCTTGATGAAACAGATTTTTATGTCAATATATTATATAAAGCAACTTAGTAAGGGTGTTTAACAAAAAAGAAATTTCTCAGGGCCTAACCATTTTGAATTCGGTGACCTATTGATCTACAGTCAAATGTTTTACCACTGAGATTTAGTTCCTCAAAGAGTGACTGGGTAATTGTTGTCATTATTTGAGCTTTAATAGAACATGTTTTTATGTGCATAAATTATACAAAGGAAATGTGTATACACTTCTAAAGATAGTTTAATATCTAAGGGTGTAAACAAGCTTGAACCAATGACCTTTTGACAAGCAATTAAATATTATGCCATTTAACTATAAATACTGAATAAGTATATGAAAAAAATTCCTACTGTTCTAGCATTGATGGAACGAGTTGTTTTGTACATAAATTAATCTAAACAACTAGATATAGAATTCTGAGAAAAAGTTACTTTTAACGACTTAATTAGGTTTGAATTAAGAGGTCAAATGCTCTTCCAATGAGCTATAGACCCTTGATGAATAAATGGAAAAAATGTTTTCATAACTTTAATATGAATGAAACAAGATTTTATGTAGATAAATTATATAAAGCAATTGGGTATAAACATTTGATAAAAAAATAATTTCTAAGGGCCCAACTGGGTTCGAACTGGTTTAATATTTGATAATTAACAGAACAAGTTTTTATTTGCCTAAAATTATATATAGAAAATTGTTACCGATGTAACAACCTGTTTTTTAGTGGTGTCGGAAACAATGGTTTTGGGGCCACCAAATCCTACGAGTAAGTTTGTAAATATTATTATTTAATATTTATGAGGCAAAGACAAACATGGTTTTAAAAAGGTTTTTGTTATATTGATTTTTTGTTATATAAGCGATTTATTAAGTTCAAGTGGTATGACCCTAAAGTCAAGTGATTTTAGAAAATGAGGTATCGAGACCTCGTTTCTATAAACCGAGCCATAAATATTTTTATAAATATTTATGGAGTGTCATTAAGGTGATGTTAAAGTTTCGTCAAAAAATTTTAACATTTTGATAGTTAATTAATAAAAATAACTAAATCGTAAAAGATGTAAAATTTGATCACTATTTGATTTGAGTGATTAAATGGTTAATTGAATAAAGGAAAAAGGACTTAAATAGTAATTAGACCATTCAAGGAGTTAGTGGACATTAGTGGGCTTATAAATTGTTAATGTTTGATTATAATTACAAGGGTAAAAAAGTAAATTATTAATTACATATATTATAATCAAAACATGACAAAATTAATTATCATCTTCTTAATTTCAAGTTCATCACCGAAACCCTAAAAGATAAGGAAGTATATTAGACTAGGGGTGAGCATTCGATCAAATCGAATCGAATCGAATCAAAAATTTTCGAGTTAATCGAGTTTTCGAATCTCATTTTATCATC
>JABFAF010277762.1:0-15683 GCA_013677275.1 Gossypium schwendimanii | reverse complement strand
TCCGTCCAACCCAACACTCCATGTGGGGATATAATCAACCCACCCATCCCTACACTCCAAGTAGTACCAGATGCGATACTAGACAATAGTTTGCTGCTGAGCGGCCAGTAAATTAGGCTTGAGGCCTTTCAGTACGCTTCCTCTGAATATTATAATCCCCCAACCCAATGTAATGCAATATACAGATATGACATGTTATAAATAATTTCATGCATGTAAATAGGGCATACAGTATCTAATTAGTGGGACACCATCAGGCTTAATCATATGCGACATACAGTCATTTCATTCAATTAGGGTCTAGGTAAACTTATCGACCTTACAGTAGGTTCAAAGTCGACTTGGGCGACCGGTGCAACCTTATCAGTTAAACAGTGAAAATGGGCCTACAAGCCCATGATGTTTGCCCATGTGGCCCACATGACCCAAATTGCCTTTGGCCTCGTGATCCATTTTAATGTAACCCGTGCTAGTTGATTATTCATATGTGTTTCCACTATTTACTTATATGATCCTTCAAAGCTGTCTACTTGAGTCACTGTTACTAAATTATTTGTATCTTAAGATACAAGATTTCGAATTAAGATTTGCATTTTTTTTCCTGAAACTAGACTCACATATCTTCTAACCATAAAATTTTTAGAATTTTTGGTTTCACTAATAAGTATAGTTTATTCTTTAAAGTTTCCCCTGCTCTGCTGTCTGATAGTTTCTACCTTTCTACACTAAAAATTAATTATCTTCCCGTGCAAAATTTGGATGATGTTCTCGTTTGTTTCTATTGAAAATAGACTCATTCAGGATTTTAAAAATAGAAATTCTAACATATAATTATTTTTATACAATTTTTAATAATTTTCCAAATTTAGGACAGGAGATTCCAAAATCATTCTGACCCTATCTCACTAAAATTCAAATATCTCATAATATGAAATTCTTTTTCTTACTTTGTTTCTTCTATGAGAAACTAGACTAAAATATATTTAATCCTAAATGATTTCATCCTCTAATTCGATTTTCATAATTCATGGTGATTTTTCAAAGTTAGCCTACTGCTGCTGTCCAAACAGCAAGCAATTTTAGCTTTTCGTCGAATCCCTTATTTTTGTGTTTCGGGTACACACCTGATATCATTTTTTTGCAAATACGCTCCCAAGCACTCCAAGACCTAAAAAAAATCATTGTACATAACCTTGATTACACATTAAAAAATTTAATACTAACGAATTCATCGATTAAGGAACTACCCAAACTTGACTTACCTCCGACAGATGACCTTTATAACCACTTCGCAATCCAAGAACGAGCTTACTGCTCCATAACCTCTTCGTAAACAATCAATTCCAGATAAAACTTTAGATTCCCACTCAAATGACATACATATAAGAGAGAAGGAAAAGAATTACCTACCAAAATCGCACCAACGGAATACTTGTTGCAAGAAGGGAATGATAATTACAATAAAACGGAAATGAAAAAGAAAAGGGAGGATTTAAGGAGAATTTCAACAAAATTGAAAGAAAAAGAAAAACAAAGCCGAAGAGGAAGAACAAAGAATTTTGGCAATATGCAAGATGAAACTGAAAAAAAATCAAAATTTTGGAATTAAGGAGAGAAAAACAAATTTTCAAAATGAGAGAAAAAATCTGAACTAAATCAGATAACCCTTCAATCCCTCAATCTACTCCCACACTCCCCCATTATAACTCAAACACCCCAAAAAAATCCACAACTCTCTCCCCCTATCCAAAATCCCTTAATTATCTTCATCCACCTCTCCACTAGAATTTTAGTCCATCACAAACTCACACACGGCACAGGCAGCAAAATAAAACCCATTATTTGCACAGGAATTCAAACTCAACACCCCCAGCACACTAACACTCCACTTAACCACCAGACCAGTAAGCCCATTCTGATATAAATCTACAAACTTTAAAATATAAGCCTATTGAACCCAGTTAAGGCTTTATTCATAAAAATACCAAAATTTGCCCAAGTCATAGCTTGAACTTAGGACCTCCCAAACACTCCCAGAGCATATAACCACTAAAGCTGACACATGTTTGTGTCACACATTCACAATACCCAAATTTAAAATTTTAGGGCATTACAATTCTACCCCCTAAAGAAAATTTCATCCTAAAAAATAACCTTATCAAAACAGATGAGGATACTGCTATTGCATCCCATCCTCAGGCTCCCATGTGGCCTTCTTAATGCTATGATTACGCCAAAGAACCTTAACTAGTGGGATGAATTTTCTTCTTAAAACCTTTACATCTAGCTCCAATATCTGAACTGGCTCCTTCTCAAAGGTCAGATCCGAATTGACCTCGATCTCCTTAACAGGAACAATATGCATGGGATCAAAGTAGTAGCGGCTCAACATGTAGACGTGAAAAACATGTGTATCCGATCCAACTCTGGAGGTAATTCCAACTGATATGCCACTGGCCCCACTCGTTTCAGAATGCTCTAAGGCCCAATAAATCTAGGGCTTAGCTTGCCCTTGCGACCAACCCTCAATACTTTCTTCCATGGTGAGACCTTAAGAAAAATGCAGTCCCCTACAAAATACTCTATCTCTCGACGCTTCAGGTCTACATACGACTTTTTCCTATCAGATACTGCTTTCTGTCGATCTCAAATTAATCTAACTTTACCCTTAACATCTGAAAGTAATTTAGGGCCCAGAACATATTGATCGCCCAACTCAGTCCAACATAAAGGTGTGCGACACCTACGACCATATATTACCTCGTAGGGTGCCATCTGAATACTAGATTGATAGCTGTTGTTATAAGCAAATTTTGCTAGCGGTAGGTAATCCTCCCAACCGCCTCGAAAGTCAATCACAACTTTCCAACATATCCTCCAGCATTTGAATCACCCTCTCCGCTGAGTTTAAACTCCAATCTTGTACCTAGAGTTTAATGTAGCTTCTTCCAGAATTGAGACGTGAAGCGAGGATCCCTATCAGATATTTTTGAAACTGATACCCCATGCAGTCTCACTATCTCAAACACATATAATTTCGCCAGCTTCTGTAGAGAGTGGTCAGTATGAACTGCTATGAAGTGGGCGGATTTGGTCAATTGATCCACGATGACCCATACAGAATCCTTCTTAGTAGGTGTGAGGGGTAACCCACTAAAGAAGTCCATAGTCACTCTCTCCTACTTCCAAACTGAAATCTTGATTGGTTGCAACAAAACCAAAGGTAATTGATGCTCAGCCTTAACCTGCTGGCATGTCAGACATTTACCTACAAATTTGGTAACCTCTCGCTTAAGGCCTGGCCACCAGTATAACTCACGAAGGTCGCAGTACAACTTATTTCTGTCAGGATGCATAACATAAGGGCTACTATGTGCCTCTAACAATATAGACTGCCTCAATTCAATATCTTTCGGTACATAAATTCTTTCTAGAAAATAGAGTACCCCTTCACTATTCAATCCAAAATCCTCGGTATTCCCACTATCCACCTGTCAAAAATGTAGTCCCAATGACTCATCCTCTTTCTGCTTACCCTTAATCTCTCTATCCATGTCACTTTAACTTGTAGTTCGGCCAACACACTGCCATCATTAAATAAACTGAGGCGAGCAAGCATAGCCCTTAGGTTAGTCATAGCTCTACGACTCAGTGCGTCAGCCACCACATTAGCCTTACCTGGGTGGTATTCAATAGTACAGTTGTAGTCCTTAAGCAGCTCAATCCACCTACACTGCCTAAGATTCAGCTCCTTCTGAGTGAGGAGGTACTTGAGACTCTTGTGATCAGTGTAGATGATACACTTCTCACTATACAGATAATACGTCCAAATTTTTAGTGTGAAAACCACTGCGCCCAACTCCAAGTCATGTGTTGGATAATTTGCCTCATGAGTCTTAAGTTGACGAGAGGCGTTTGCTACCACCTTACCGTCTTGCATCAATACACATCTCAAATCGACATGTGATGCATCATTGTACACAGTAAACTCTTTTCTAGACTTTGGTTGTACTAGAATAGGGGCCTCAGTCAGTACAATCTTGAGCTTCTCAAAGCTCTCTTGCTGCGAATCAGTCCAATTAAATGGCACACCCTTAAGCAACAACTTAGTCAAGGGTGTGGCAATCAGAGAAAACCCCTCCACGAATCGTCGATAATACCTTACCAGTCCCAGAAAATTACAGATCTCAATTACAGTCTTAGGCTGCTTCCAATCCAAGACAGCCTCAATTATTCGAGGATCGATTCTAATCCCCTCAACAAAAACAACATGTCCCAAAAATGTTACTTCATGTAACCAAAACTCACATTTACTAAATTTGGCGTACAGCTATTTCTCTTGCAAAATTTGTAGAACCACTCTGAGGTGTTCATCGTGTTCATCCTTAGTTTTCAAATACACCAGTATATCCTCAATAAATACCACTACGAACTGATCTAGATAGAACTAGAGCACTTGATTCATCAGATCTATAAAAGCTACCAGTGCATTCGTCAGTCCAAATGGCATCACTAGCAACTCGTAGTGACCATAGCAAGTCCTAAATGTCGTCTTATGCACGTTAGCCTCTTTAACTCTCAACTGATGATACCTTGACCGTAGATCAATCTTAGAGAAAACTGAAGCACCTCAAAACTGATCAAACAGATCATTTATCCTCGGTAGGGGGTACTTATTCTTTATGGTCAACTTGTTCAATTACCGGTAATCAATACACATACGCATGGATCCATCCTTCTTTTTTACAAACAGAACCGGTGCTCCCCACGGAGACATACTAGGGTGGATGAACCCACGATCCAATAGCTCGTGGATCTGGGCCTTAAGCTCCACAAGCTCTTTTGGTACCATTCTATAAGGAGTGATGGACACTAGAGTTGTACCAGGAAAGAGCTCAATCCCAAACTCTACTTCCTAATTCAGAGGTAACCCAGGTAGCTCTTCAGGGAAAATATCCAGAAACTCCTTAACCGTCCTAATATCCATAACCAATGAATCCCTAGAATTTAAAACACTAGTATAAGCCAGATACGCCTCGCATCCAACTTTTCGACCCTCAATGTAGAAATCACATCTGATAAGTAGTTTCGACGTTACCCAATTACAGTTATCTCACTGTCCTCCTCAGTTCTCAGTACAATCTGTTTAGTGGCACAACCAAGCTCACTCAGTTTAACTAGCCAGTCCATGCCCAGTATCAGATCAAATTCTCTAAACGGTAGTTCCATAAGATCAGCCAGAAAGATAACCCCTTGTACCTCTAAAGGGTCATCCCTAAATAACTTGTTAACACTCAATACAGTAATTTCACTCGATATATTCTCAACCAGAATCACCAAATTTTCAGTAACAGAACAGGCAACATAAGAATGAGTGGATCCTATATTTATGAATGTAATATAAGGTACATTACAGATAAAGAACATACCCGTGATGACATCTGGGGCATGCCCATCCTCTCGATGATGTGCAACATAAAATAAAGCTAGTTGCCTCACCTCAGTCTGATTAGCACCTCTACCCGATGCTATCTGACCACGGCCTCTCGATGGCTGCTTTACTACTCTCGATGGTGCAGTACCCATGCCAGAAGCTTGTATCTGATCAGACCTCCGGGGGCAATCTCTAATATAGTGCTCTAAAGAACCACACCTCAACAAGCCCCAGTTCTTTTCCAACACTCGCCTTAATGGAGTCTACCATAGTCAGTACACGGCGGCTGTCTAGTAGCAACAATAGGGTCCCCAACTCTAATCGACCCATCAACTCTGGCCATTTTCTTAGGCCTCTAAATAGAACTTGAGGGCTCTGACTCCCTTTTATTCCTATTTCTCTCTCTGTTCTAACACTTAGTGCTCTTCACTTCCTCGATGGTCTTCACCTTATCAACCAACGCTGTAAAGTCTCGCTCCCTCTATAGAGCTATTACTACCCTTAGATTATCCCTGAGGCCATCCTCGAATCGAACGCATCTCTCTTACTTAGTCGCCACCATAGCACTTGCATAGCGACTTAATCGTAGAAATTCAACTTCATACTCGGCCACTGATCTATCTCCCTGAATCAGATTCAAGAACTCTCTCCTACGGGCATCCACGTAACTGGCACCCACATACTTTCCCTAGAAAGTGGTCTTAATGAACTCCCAAGTCAGTTGATTGAGCTGAGTGCCCTCCTTAACAGTGAGCCACAACTGATAAGCCTCATCTCGTAGCAGCGATACAGGACCCTTTAATTTTTGCTGAAGGGTACAGTCCAGGTCGTCCATAATTCTCTTTGTGGCTTCTATCCAGTATTCTGCCACATTAGGGGCAACTCCAGCAATACTCCTAAAAAGCTCAGCTCCGTTAGCTCGGAGTCATTCTGTAACTGACCCGCGGCCTCCAGCTCCATTATTGGGCCCAGCGACCCTCTATAAAATCCTTAACATGGCTTAAGATAGTGCGTCATCCCCAGTCACTAGGTCTTATGACCCAGTCTCAGTGACAGGTAACGCCGGCGTCTCGCTTGTGTCTAGATTTGGCATACTGCCTAGTGAAGAGGACTCAGCTTGAGCCCCTCTATGGCCTCTACCTCGGCCTCTAGTACCCTGTCACATTTATCTGTATTAAAATTTTTATCAATCAATTTACAGTTCAATAGTTATTAGCAGGTGTTTTATGGAAATAGTTTCAGTAGTTCAGAGTTTGTTTTCATACAACGCAGTGTCTACCAGTGTTATTGATTTTACTACAGTATCAGTATACACTAACCTGAGTGTTTTTAGTACAGCCTATCTATAGTAGTCTAAGTATATACTATCTATAGCACTTTCAATTTTTAAACAGATATCAGTTCAGAGGACTTACATGATCGGCTTCAGAGACTCGATGTGCCACACATTTAGTAAGAACATTTCACATTATTTAAAAAATTATTTCTTAGAAAATCGAATCTTAAAAACCCAAATCTAAGTCCAGTTTTGTAACCTGTCTCTGATACACTAAATGTAACACCCCAAACACGGCCTAGACGTTATGGTTGAATCTGACGATGTCATATGGTAGTGCTTTTCGAAAAACATATCATCGCTAAATCCTCTTTTCTATTTAACCATTTTTTATTATCTTTTGTTAACTTCAAATCGTGTCGTTTGTTCTGAAAATATTATTCATTTACAAATTGTTATTTAATTTCAAAATATTTTTATTTTTATTTTTATTTTTATTTTTATTGCTGAAGCTTTTAAACGGTTTGCTTATTCGTGGTATTTTTGATAAAACATTAATATCATTTGAAAACCTAAGTTTTACCTAACACTAGTAGATTTAAATCATAAAACCGTATAAAAGGCAATTTATAAACTGAAATTCGTAAATGCCATAATTACAAAAAAATAGTCCCAAAATAAAATTAAAATCATAAATAGGTGTAAAAGAATTTGTGTGGCCACCAATGAGTCTTTCGTCGCACCGATCCACCTAAATCTGGGGATTACCTGTACAGATTAAACAGAAGGGGTGACTTTACGTAAACTCAGTGTGTACTCCCCATACAAATGAACAGATAGTAAACAGATAATCACAGTTTGGGCTTAAGCCCTTTTCAGTATCAGTATCAGTATCAGTCCAGTTTAGGCCTTAGCCCATCTTAGTATAAAAATAGTCATGCAGTAGCACTTTAGCCCATCATAGTACCAGTAGCAGTAATAGAAATGTAGTCACAAATCCTACCTATCCAGCCTCTACATACCATCTCCGTCCAACCCTACACTCCATGTGGGGATATAATCAACCCACCCATCCCTACACTCCAAGTAGTACCGAATGCGGCACTAGATAGTAGTTTGCAGCTGAGCTACCAGTAAATTAGGCTTCAGGCCTTTCAGTTCACTTCCTCCAAACATTATAATCCCCCAACCCAATGTAATACAATATACAGATATGACATGCTATAACAAAATATCATGCATGTAAACAGGGCATACAATATCAAATTAGTGGGACATAATCAGGCTTAAGCATATCCGTCATACCATTATTTCAGTCAATTAGGGGTCTAGGTAAACTTACTGACCCTATAGTAGGTTCACAGTCGACTTGAGCGACCCGTGCAACCTTATCACTCAAACAGTGAAAATGGGCCTACAAGCCCATAATGTTCACCCATGTGGCCCACATAACCAAAATTAGCCTTGGTCTCGTGATCCATTTTAATGTAACCCGTGCTAGTTGATTATTCATATGTGTTTCCACTATTTACTTATATGATCCTTCAAAGCTGTGTACTTGAGTCAGCGTTACTAAATTATTTCTATCTTAAGCTACAGAATTTCGAGTTAAGATCCATAAATTTTCCTTGAAACTAGACTCACATATCTTCTTACGATAAAATTTTTAAAATTTTTGGTTTAGCCAATAAGTACAGTTTATTCTATAAAGTTTCCCCTGCTCTATTGTCTAACAGTTTCGACCTTTATGCACTAATAATTAATTATCTTCTCGTACAAAATTTGGATGATGTTTCCGTTTGTTTCTCTTGAAAATATACTCATTCAAGATTTTAAAAATATAAATTATAACCCATAATTTTTTTATACAATTTTTAATAATTTTCAAAAGTCAAGACAGGGGATTTCGAAATCATTCTGACCCTGTCTCACTAAAATCCAAATATCTCATAATATGAAATGTTGCTTACTTAGTTTCTTCTTTAAGAAACTAGACTAAAATATATTTAATCCCATATTTTTCATCCTCTAATTCGATTTTCACAATTTATGGTGATTTTTCAAAGTTAGCCTACTGTTGCTGTCCAAACAGCAAGAAATTTCGGCTTTTTGCCGAATCCCTTATTTTTGTGTTTCGGGTACACATCTGATATCATTTCATTGCGAGCACGCCCCCAAGCACTCCAAGACCTAAAAAAAAATCATTGTACATAACCTCGATTACCCATTAAAAGATTTAATACTAATGAATTCATCGATTAAGGAACTGCCCTAACTTGACTTACCGCCGACAGAAGACCTTTATAACCACTTCGCAATCCAAGAACGAACTTACTGCTCCACAGACTTTGCCTAAACCATCAATTCTAGAGAAAACTTTATATTCCCACTCAAATGACATACAAATACGAGAAAAGGAAAAGAATTACCTACCAAAACCTCACCAACGCAATACTTGTTGCAAGAAGGGAACGATAATTACAATAAAACAGAAAAAGAAAAAGAAAATGGAAGATTCAAGGAGAATTTCGACAAAAGTTAAAGAAAAAGAAAAATAAAGCCAAAGAGGAAGAACAAAGAATTTCAGCAATATGCAAGATGAAACTGAAAAAATCAAAATATTAGAATTAGGGAGAGAAAAATAAATTTTCAAAATGAGAGAAAAAATCTGAACTAAATCAGATAACCCCTTAATCCCTCAATCTACTCCCACACTCCCCCACTAGAATTCAAACAACCCAAAACAATCCACCACTCTCTCTCCCTATCCAAAATCCCTTAATTACTCCATCAACCTCTCCACTATTAGAATTTTAGTCCATCACAAACTCACACACGGCACAGGCAGCAAAATAAAATCCCTTGTTTGCACAGGGATTCAAACTCAAGACCTCAACATACTGACACTCCACTTAACCACCAGACTAGCAAACCCATTCTGATATAAATTTACAAGCTTTGAAATATAAGCCTATTGAACCCAGTTTAGGCTTTAGTCATAAAAATACCAAAATTTTCCCAAGTCTTGGCTTGAATTTGGGACCTCCCAAACACTCCCAGAACACATAACCACTAAAGCTGACAGATGTTTGTGTTACACATTCACAATACCCAAAATTAAAATTTTAGGGTGTTACAAATCTAGATATGCATGTGAATTTCAGTTAATTTTTTTTGGTAGATACGAGCTAGGCCAAATTGATATTTTGGCATGTTTACAATCTTAATTTGAATGATACATTAATGATATGTTTTGATCATATAAGTGAGGTACCAATGAGGGTTTGATCGTGTTTTGACATGTTTTGAATGTGTTTGATCGTGTTTTGAACTGGTTAAATGAATGGTTTTTGATTTGTTTAATGTCCAAGCTTGTAGGAAATAATAAAATTGTTATTTAAGTCACAATTTAGGTCCACATGGGCATGTGACTTGGCCATGTGAGACACACGACTAGTACACGAGTGTTCGAGGCCATTTTGAAGGGTACACAGCCTGGGACACGGGTGTGTAACTTGGCCGTGTGACCCAAGTTAGAGAGTTACATGGGCATAGACACGGGCTGGGACACGGCTGTGTGTCCTTACTTCGAATGCCCATACAGCCAGACACATGGGCGTTTGACTTGGCCGTGTGATCCCTGTAGTTAAAATTGTTCTAACTTTTTCGAAAATTTTTCAAATTTTTCAAAAACTATCAAAGGCTTAATAAGGGACTCTATGCATGTTAATGATGAATCATTTTATTATTTTTTAAAATGTTTGGAATGAATCATTAGATTATGATTACTCGATAATTTCTTGAAACCCTGTTCTGATGACAAAAATAGGTTAAGGGTGTTACATTTAGTGGTATCAAAACTTTGTAGGTTTAGTCGATTCTCAGGCTAAATCAAGCTCAGAATTGAGGCTAGAGGTACATGTAATAATTGAGTTGAATGAGTTGGGATTATGATGCTGATATAGTTGTTAATGTTTTATAGTTAAAAATGTCAAATGATTATAATGACGATGTTGATCAAGAGATGTATACTAGAGATGATGTCTCTAATGAGTTAGATGGAACCAAATCGGTAACACTAAGTGTTAACCCAGTTAGTACTCAACAACCTAATGTTGAGTAAGGTAATATTGAGAAAGGAGGTGATTCACAGTTACTTAGAGCTATCGCTGATGCTATTCAGCGTATGGCGGGAACCACATCTGCTACAACATCTGCACCTACTATTCGTCAGCCTCTGATTAAAGAGCTGCATAGATACAGTGTGACTAAATTCTTAGGATTGAAAGAAGTTGGTCCTTCTGCAGTTGAAATTTGGATTGAATCCACTAAACGCATCTTGTAACAACTTGAATGCAACCCGCATGAAACTGTAATATGTGTTCTTTCTCTACTGCAAGAAGAAGCATATACCTGGTGGAAGTCCGTGACATGCCATGTATCTGCAGATCAGGTTAAATGGGCATTTTTTCAAAAGGAATTTCAAAAGAAATATGTTGGTGAATTGTATATGGAAGATAGAAGACAAGAGTTTTTTTATGCTGAAACAAGGTGGAATGTTTGTGGTTGATTATGAATGGGACTTTTCACGACTTAGTAGGTACGCTGTAGAGTTTGTGCCGACGGGAATTTATAGTTGCAGGTAATTTCTACGTGGTTTAAGCGATGAGTTGAGAGTACAGTTGTATTGCACAAAATTACTGAGTTTGCAGACCTAGTTGAATGGGCAAGAATGGTAGAACAAGTTTTGGGTTTTAATAAAAAGACTAAAAATACTCATACTGTTGGAAAGCATCTTGGAGTTGGGAGTTCAAATCCACAACCGAAGAGATCAAAAGAATTCATAGTAGTTGGAGATCAAATTTTAAGTCAGATAGAGCTGATAGGAATTGTGGTAGACAGCCAACTGTGTCTACGGGTAGTGTGCGAGTTCCATCCAGGGATACTGATATTCAAAATTGTGAGCACTATGGGAAAAAGCACCAAGGTGAATGCTGGAAGTTAACTCGAGGTTATTTTCACAGTGGATCTAAGGAACATTTTGCTGGAGAATGTCTGAATAATGAAAAAGCTACACCTGTTACTTCTCAGAGATCTATGCCTGCTCCTAGAGGTCGCAGGTCGAGTCAAAGTGGTTCATTTTCAATCGGGGGTGGTAGAAAGGGAAATAATGCTATTACTCATTAGTCGAAGGCCAAAACACCAACTCGAGCTTATGTTGTGCAGACTCGTGAGGATGGTGACGCTAATTACGTTGTGATAGGTTTCTTTTTATTACATTCAGAACTTGTTTATGATTTGATAGATCTGAGATCCTCTCATTCGTATGTTAATAGTGAATGGTTAAGTTAGAAACCTTCCCTATTGATTTTTTGATAATACCGTTTGACGATTTTGATATGATTTTGGGTATGGGTTGGCTTACAGAGCATAGAGTGATTCTGGATTATTGTAAAAAGAGGTTTGTTGTTCAGAGTGAAGGCAGTGATATGATTGAGGTGAATGGTGTTCGAACAAGTGGTTCAATTCGTATCATTTCAGAAATTCAAGCTGATAAACTTCTTAATCAAGGTTGTTAAGCTTTTCTATCCTATGTTATCAACTCAAATTCTGGTGATAGTCAAAGTAGTAAAATTTGAATTGTTTGTGAATTCACTGATGTGTTTCCCGATGAATTATCGAGATTACCACCATATCGGGAGGTTGAGTTCACAATTGAATTGTTTCCTGGTATGACTCTGGTGTCAATGTCCCCTTATCGTATGGCACCCATGGAGTTGAAAGAATTAAAAGTACAATTGCAAGACTTACTAGATCATGGCTTTATATGCCCTAGTATATCACTTTGTAGAGCTCCAGTGCTTTTTGTCAAAAAGAAAGATAGCTCAATGTGACTTTTTATTGACTACTGGCAATTGAATAAGTTGACGAGTAAGAATTGATACCTTCCACCCTGTATTGATAACTTATTCGATCAACTAAAAGGAACTTTTGTCTTTTCAAAAATTGATTTTGTATCGAATACGGCATTTTGTACGCGTTATGGCCATTATGAATTCTTAATGATGCCTTTTGGGTTGACCAATGCTCCTACAGCATACATGGATCTCATGAATCGTATTTTCCAAATCTATTTGAATCAATTTATGGTAGTTTTTATTGATGATATTTTGATCTATTCGAAATCTGAAACCGAGCATAAGCAACATCTCGAAATTGTTTTGCAAGTGTTACAAGAAAACTGGCTATATGAAAAGCTTAGCAAGTATGAATTCTGGTTATCAGAGGTTATATTTTTGGGTCATATTATCTCAATAGATGGAATTAGAGTTTATTCAAAAAGATCGAGGCAATTGTTTAGTAGAAAGCACTGAGAAATGAGTTAAAGATTCATAGTTTTCTTGGACTAGCTTGTTATTACTGAAGATTTGTAAATGGATTTTCAAAGATACCTTTGTCGATGACAAAGTTGCTGCATAAGAATGTTCAATTTGTTTGGGATGATCAGTGTCAATAAAGTTTTGAGAAATTGAAGTAGATGTTGACTAAAGCGTCGATTTTAACTTTACCAGAATCAGGAAAGGATTTTGTCATTTATAGTGATGATTCCTTGAGCAATCTTGGTTGTGTTTTGATGCAAGACGGGAAAGTGACCGCTTATGTGTCTCGTCAACTAAAAATGCATGAACGTAATTATTCGATGCATGATTTAGAGCTAGTTGCTGTGGTTTTCTTTTTAAAGATCTAGAGACACCACCTATACGGTGAAAAGTTTCATATCTATACCGATCATAAGAGTCTCAAATACCTCCTATCCCAAAAGAAGTTGAATTTGAGACAGCTTCGTTAGGTAGAACTTCTGAAAGATTTTGATTGAATTATTGGTTATCACCCTAGTAAAGCTAATGTCGTAGCTGATGCATTGAGTAGAAAAGAAGCGATTGAATTGTGAGCAATGTTTACTCACCTCAACATCAATAGCAATGGAAGCCTATTGGCTAAATTAAAGATCAAACCGGTGATGTTTGATTGAATCAAGTCAGGCGCAGTTAGACGATGACAAGTTGACGAAGAAAAGATAAATGGTTCAGCGTGGTATATTAAAAAATTTCAGCATTGATGATTGTGGTTGCTTGAGATTTAATAACCGAATCTACGTTTTGGATGTTTCTAATTTAAAAGAGTTGATACTTCGCAAAGCTCATGATAGTCCTTTTGCTTTGCATCCTAGAGGAACGAAAATGTATCGCGATCTTCGAGAATCTTATTGGTGGCCAATAATGAAAAGAGATGTGGTTGAGTATGTGGCTAAATGCTTAACTTGTCAACGAGTTAAGGCAGAACATTAGGTTCCCACCGGATTACTTCAGCCTATTTCTATTAATGAATGGAAATGGGATTGTATCACAATGGATTTTGTAACGGGGTTACCTTTATCGACATGTAAGAAAAATGTTGTTTGGGTGATTGTTGATCGACTTACGAAATCAACTCCCTTCATTAAGGTTAGGACTGATTCGTCACTTCAAAAGCTTGATGAAGTTTATATTCAAGAAATCGTGAGACTGCACTATGTCTCTATGTCGATAATCTCTGATCGAGATCCGCAGTTCATTTCGAGATTTTGGAAACAGTTGCACGAATCTCTTGGTACAAGACTTAAATTTAACACAGCATTTCACCCACAGACTGAGAGACAACCTGAGCTTGTTACTCAGATTTTGGAGGACATGCTTCGTACTTGTGTTATTTATTTTGAATCAGGATGGGAGTGTTACTTACCTTTTGTAACACTCCCTACCCAGGACCATTGTCGGAGTCAAGCACGAGGCGTTACCTGACTTAACTTACTAGTTCGGAGCATAAAAAAAGTTTCTTTTAAAATTAATTCACTCACATCCAATCAATATGTCCTTAAAATAACTCTCGAGACCCTAAAACATGCAGCAAAAATGGTTTGGGTCTCAACCGGGAACATTAAAAATTTTTCGATTATTTAAACAAATAAAAATAATTTATTTCACTATTCTCAATAAAACTATCCACCTGCGTAGCAGTCACAAAATTAATTATAACTCAAGCTATGAAACTCAAAATTTAGGTTCGTAAATTTAACCTGAAACTAGACTCATATATCTTTTTAGCATAAATTTTTCAGAATTTTTGCTTCAGCCAATTAGTACATTTTATTAGTTAAAGTCTCCCCTATTTCACTGATCCACTGTCCTGACCTCTCGTCACTAAAATTTAATTATCTCATTGTATAGACTTCATATGGTGTTCTCACTTATTTCTTTAGAAAATATACTCAATACGGAATCTAGAAATATAAATTAAAACTCATAAATATTTTTGTACAACTTTTAATGATTTTGCAAATTCATAACATGGGATTCCAAAAACCACTTTGACCTTGTCTAACTAAAATGCAAATATCTCAGAATACATAATTCATTTGTCTACACTGTTATTTTTCTATGAAAAGAGACTCAATAATCTTTAATTATATATCTCATTCATGCTCTAATTCATTTTCTACTATCCTTGGTGATTTTTCAGAATCATGTCACTACTGCTGCCTCAAAACTGATTCACTGCCAATTTTTACTTTTTCATGATTTATATGCGTAATTATTCACCTAGACTTTTATAACAACAAACACCTTCATACTTAGCCATTTTAATAACTATTCATCATCAAATATTTACATATCATATTTTGGTCATAATTTAAGAATATACAGTCAAAATGACTAAGTCTCTATACATGGCATAGCTCGAAACATTTATCGTCTTAAAATACTGGGTTGAGGTGGTTGATAGTGTGAACGCTCTTCAACATCTTCAAGATCCTGACTATGCTTGATAATACTATATGAAAGAAAAATAAATAAAAGAAGTAATCATAAAGCTTAGTAAGTTTACAAGTAAATAAATAACAACATTTAACACAAATAATGATATGCAAGTATC
>JABFAF010277759.1:0-17383 GCA_013677275.1 Gossypium schwendimanii | reverse complement strand
GGAATTATGTTTAAATAAGTTTAATTTGAATATGTTTAGATCATGAACCAAAGAAAACGGATTTGGATCAGGGAAAAACAAAAATAATCAAATAGTCGTCTATTCCGTCCGTCGATATCCGAGGTAAAATTTAATTATTTCACAAGAGAAGGGATTCAAACTTGGGACCTCATTTAATTTCCATGCTTTCTCATATTTCTTTTAACCATTAGGCCTTTTCCTTATTCTTGAAATATTTTTGCAATATTTATTTTAAAAATAAGGCATGTCGCATACTAGGGTTTAAGGCAAAATTTGCAAAATAACAAAATTGTGAGAGAGAAGGGATTTGAACTTGGGTTTCAAAGAACATTTCAATAACACTTAACCAGCAAACTAATACCTCATTTATTTCCTAAAAATTCATAGATAATTTAAAAATTAAGGCATGATCACTCTCTCTCAAAATTTACAAACCCAATTCTACTAACCCCCGATTTTTGGGATGTTATATGTAGGTACATTTTCACTTTAATTATTTTACATTGAGGGAGATGGTTCTTCTAAAGCGTGGGGGAAAGTGCATAGGAGTAGTGTGTGTCTTCATTGTTTGATTTATTTAATTATTCAATACGCCAAAAAAATGTGTGTTCTTTCTGTGTAGGAACACCACCTTAGGCGACACTAAAATTTCAAGCTGACCCAGAAAGGGGAGAACGACTCGACTAGCCTTGCAGCACCTTCACGAAAAATTGAATAGTCTCTTCTCTTTAGTTATTTTGAGAGCACCTTAGGTACAATGTGTCAAATAAAGTGTGGGGGGTGACATAGAAATTTTTAATTTTTGTTATGATTTTTTTATTTTCAGTAATTTTTAGTTAATTTTTTTCTTTTGTCTATTGTTTATGCTTGAGCTTGTAAAAATACAAGCGATTGGTTAGTAGCTTGTGAATAGGATGTTTTTTTTTTAAACTGTAAATCTAACCTGAGAATAAATTATTTTAGGTTATTTAATTTTGGATGAGTTAGTTCAATTAGTTGAACTGTGAATAGGAAAAATTAGTTAAACATACCAAATGATAAAGGTAGACAATAGTAGACATATATGTTTGTTTGAATTATAGATTATTTAAAATTGATCACTCAATTATTGAATCCATCGTTATTGAAAATGTCTAGTATAATAAGTATAAAACCCCTACAAGTGTGTGCATAAAAATGAAAATTAATGAGTGAAGAAAAGCATTGTCAAGATTAAAAGCAAAGCGAGTACAATAAAAGTATAGAACAGTTAAAAACACTGTGAGTGAAGAGTGAACGAAATTGAAAGAAATCAAAAAGTATTAGTACTGGAGAAAATCTCACTCATAGTTTCACAAATACTCATAATTTCATATACTTGTAAATACTATATTAGAGTTCAAAGCATGGATAAAAGAAATTAAGTAGAATTTGAACCGCCTTTATTCTTTAACGTGCATATGTTTTGATGGAATTATATGTTTAACTTTCTTTAACTTGTTTGCTTTTAACTTATTAAACTAGCATGTTTGAAAGTAAAAATCATGAATCATTTAGATATCTAACTAGAATTGCTTGTTTAGCCAAATTCTCCTATCTCTGGTGCTCCAAAACCAATTCTACACATGAAACATGCTTAAGTACATTGTTTTTGTTTTTGTTATATTTTTTTTTCATTTATTATGTTTGCTTGAGGACAATCAATGAGTTAAGTGTAGGGGAATTTGATTTGCCACTATTCGTTGTGGCAAATTAGGTGCTTCCAGACACCTAATGAGTTTATTTTCTTGCCATTTTTGTTTCATTTTCCATTTTAGTAGCTTAAACTTAATTACTAGCAAAATAAGCATTTTTACGCATTTTTTAGGGTTTCAACAACCTATTATGCCAACTCGAGCCTCGAGAATGACTAATGGGCTACTTGAGTGTGTAGGGTGCCATTTTATGCGAAACAACACAAGGGGCAAATGCAGTGTCGGAACATAGGCATGTAGTGTCATGGTGCCAAACATCGAAGCTCCCAAGGATGAAGCGGAGGCATCATCGCAACGAGGGATTCCTCCATGTCACGATGACACAATGATATCTCAAACAAATGTAGCCACATTTTGACAGCTGCTTAAGATTTCTTTTATTAGTTAAACCCTAATTATATTAGGGGTATTTCAGGCACATTGTGCCCCGAGTTTAGCCTATAAGTCACCTTATAATTACATTAGAGAGAGGGGTCAACCTAGTTAGACAACTTTTCTTATATTGTTTTATTTAGTTTTTAGTTTAGTTTTGTTTTGTGTTTTCATAAGTGGAGTTCTTTCTATTCCAATATCAAGACGATTGTGAGAGGGGATTACTCTGGAACTGCACTTCTATCTATTTATTCATGAGCGTTTTCTTCATTCTTCTCTTTTATTCTTTAATTTATATTTCGTTAACTTGATCAATTAAAGTTTATATGAATATTGATATTAATTCTTGTGCTTTATTCATATTTTGCATGATTATGTTATTTAATTAATTTATTTATTAAGTAATTATTTATGTAAATTTGCTGCTTGTTCAAGAGTACTTAGTATACTAGGAAATGATGACCCTTGTAGAATATCTTGACAAGTGAGATTGAGAGGGTATCCTATTGAGCATAACTTGTACCAAGTAGTGAGACCGAGAGGGTATATTAGGTGGTATTTTTAGCTAAGGATGGTAAATCACTCATTTAAGGGTAATTGGTTTCTTAGTTGATAATTAGGAATTTAAACAATCATAAGTCGGGATCTTATTTCGTTGACACTAAAAATAGAAAATTCCATTAGGTTATTTTAGGTTAATTAATTTAATTAGTTTATTTAATATTTTAATTCTACATCAACACTACTAATTCATGATTCAATTAGGTTAGTAATTATTTTTGATAATTAATTTAATAATAAATTTTACCAGTCTGCAATCCTTCAGGTATGATCCTTGGAATACTTCTCAGGCATTTCGTTGTAAACAAAACTATATTACAATTCGACATGTTAGCTTACAAATACCACACTTAATTATATATCTTTTATTTTCAATATTTACACTCCGAACGTTCACACATCGAGGGGCGGTCAATTACATAATCATTTAATACATTATCCAACATATGTTACCAATATTCAATAAACCCGACTTTTATCCATTCATTCCATTAATAGTTTTAACATATCAAATTCATTATATATAAATTTTCTCATGTTATTTAGACAATGTACTTTAGACATAAAATAAGTATGTATAGTAAGTTCTAAGTTAACTTATTCTTCAATGGCAAGCAAAAATTATAGATGACTTTTTCAATGCCTTTGCTTTAAATCTCTCTCTTTTCTTTACTTAGGCTTCCCTTATCAACTTTTTTCTCTACTCAAACATACAAACACATACAAGCACACAATCAAAATGTGTACTTAACTTCAAATGGCCATTAAATGGTTAATCAATTAAATAATTAACCATGAATACATAGTTTGTTTACCCTTAGTCTCTAACGCCTAAAATTCATGTAACTCATAATTCTCCCATTTAAATTTAATTTCAAATTTAGAATTAAAACCTAGGGACCTCAAGCTATCCAAAAACATGTTTCAAACCCAAAATTTTTTCCAGTTTCTCTAATTTTTACAAGCACTTAACAATGGTTTCATGAACATCCTTAAAAAATATTTTAATCTAACTTCATTTCTAGATTCCATCATTCTAAGCTCATCTATACTAAGAATCATGTTCAAAGACCATTAAACATTAATGATCAAGCTTTCTATTTCTAAGTTTTCTAAGCATCAAACCATGGCTATGTAATCATTTTCCTTTGAAAATTCAACATTCCAATAGATAGGTTTATCTTAACTATCATGTAAATCTATCAGTTAACCAAAAATTCAAGGGAGACTCACCAAATTCTAGAGGACAACCTATGACACCATGAGAGCTTTCATGAAATTTGTTTCTTCTTTATCACTTTTTCGTTTAGAGAATAAGGATGAACCATGTTTTCTTTTCACCACTAGTTCTCTTTCATTTGATACTTATCTATAGTAATTTAATTTTAATTAATCCAAAATTATAATTTCTGATGGCTTTGATCACACTTAATGATGTTTAATGGGAATCTATAGTATAGATTATGGATAATGACCTACCACAAATCATAGTGGAAGTTTATGTACTTTTCAACACTTAATGAGCTTGTTTTTTAGCCACTTTAGTATATTTTATTGCATATTTAGTTTTCTTAGCTTAGAGTTAAATTATTGCAAAATAAGCGTTTTTATGCAATAATTTGAGTTAGTTGACCCATTGGGCCAATACCAGCCTTAAGGTAGATTTAATGCTTTAATTGAGTGTACAAGACACCTATTTTTAGGCCCAAAAGCATCAGGAATGATATCCCAGTCATAACACAAGCTTCCAAGGTCACAACAAAACCGAGCCAATTCAAGAAGTCACATTCAAATTTGTGTGTCGCGATACGCATAAGCCTGTGTCACAACACAGGTCTAACAGAGGAAAAAAATAAATTAAGGGTATTTTCATCTGCACAACCCATATTTAGTGTGATTAAGGTTGTATTTGACCTAATTGAGCAGCTAAATTTTCCTATATATAGTTAAACAAAGATTTTGCCAAGCCATTTTTAAGGTTTAGTTAGTAGATTTTGGATTTTAATTTAGGTTTTATTGTCTCTTAAAAATAATTTTTTTTTCTTGTTCTTTGAATTGGATTCGATTTGAGTCCAAGTATTTGTTGTTAAGTATCTTCATAAATTACCTTTATGTTTCTCCTGCAAACACGATATCTCACTAGCTATTAAAGGATTTCGTTGATCCAAGCACATCCAGTTTATCAAACTGATCAATTTCTATGCTTCTCCTATTTTACTTTAATTTGTGTGTTTTGCATGATTAATTTAGTTCTAATGAAGATGGTAATTGAATCAATGAGTGGCTAAGTTCTTTAGGAAGATTAATGAGTGAATGAGGGAGTGATTAACAGAAGAATGAGGGTTTCCCATATGAATTAGTTGTTATAAATTTATCCGTGCTTAAAACCTAGAATTGAGGACCTTAGGAATTAATTTAAGTTAAACAAGGTTGAAAGATAAATTTATAGAGTAAATCGTAATTTATCTCAGTTAAGAAAGTGAGGTCAAATGATAAGCAAGTTCTAGTCTATTGATTAATTAGTAGAGGCTGAACACTAAAAGAAACCCGAGTTCTTATGTTAATTACAACCACTGAAGTGAGTTAATCTTCTATCTATTAATTGAGGTTTTCTTCGTTGATTTATTTATTTCTAGTTTTTTATTTTATTTCATAATATTAATTTTAATATTCTTATTTATCGTAATATGATTTCTGGTGATTACTTTTTAATCCTATTACTGTAGAAGTAATTTTAAATTTAAGTCATTCTCCTTTAGGTATGATCAGTATTCTATTTTAACACTTTTATATTACAATTTGACCCATGTACTTGCGGACACCACTGTTTAATTCCTTATATTTTGTTGCAGTATTTTCTGTCCAAACATTCGCACGTTTGGCGACGATCAAATAACCATTAACATTTATTAAGTTTGGGTTAAATTACCTCTTAATTTTGTGGTTAAATATTCCTCAAGTCCATCACCATTAATTCCATGATTCTCTTCCTCCATACATTTTCATGATATTAATCATTTAAAAGATTCTCAAATTTTCTTAATACATTTCATACAACACATAATACAATATTGGTGCTGAATGATACCCAAATACTACATATACATATTCATATTTCAATATGTCACCTAAGTGACCCGTATTGCTATACAAAGCCTCATATAATTACATAAGCATTGACCCATTTCCATATGCTACAAAATTGTTCTTATTCTTAATTCACTTACTCATTTAATCATTAGGTGACTGAATCACCATGTCACACTTTTTGAATAATTTATCACACATATATATATATCCAAGTTAGCAAGATGATATGAGTATGAGTGACTCAAATTCCAACCTAAGAAATTGTGAGGCTTAGCCTTTTAGAAGGCCCATTTGAAAATCCAAAAAGATCATGAAAGTTTAATGTAGTGCCATAAAATTTTCTAGCAAACCATATGAGATTTTTTTTTCTGACTAATAACTCTTGAAAAGAGTTATAACTCATACTTTTAAACTTAATTAATTGTTTACACTTAAGTAAAATTAGCTTCATTTTAGGTAATTGCGTTATCATTTTTAGTCATTCGAGTAGTCATCTAGAACTTGAGATGGTGATTACTTTATTACATTTTTACTTTTAATTGCTTATGGAAAGGTCCTGTTGTGGTTGAATGGCAGGTTTAAGGGAGAAGGATAGCAGAGGATAGAGGTTTGTTGTGGCATTATGAGAGTTTGCCATGGTAATGTTGGTAAAAAAATGACAAACACCCAGTCAACAATGGGAGCACTTAGCATTTGGTCCCTCACACGCACATGTAATGGAGAATATTCACCTTAAAATTAGGGAAAAAGGTCTCACTGGCTTATAGCTTTTACCCTAGAGGACAACCAAAGTATAAAAGGTAATAAAAAGGGGAGAGACAAAAAAAAACAACAGTTTTTTTAGCTTAGGCAGAGGCCTCATGGTGAAAAGAAGGGCAAGTTAAGCTTGATGTGAAGTTTGGTGAAGACGAGCAGCAAGACGCCAAGTTGGGGGGAATGGAGTTCTGAAACCTAGATTTCTTCCTTTTTACATTTTGTTTTAATTCTTCTTTTCTGAACTGATATTTTGGAATATTGATGATAGTAAAACAACTTGAATTTGTGTAGCCCATCCTTCAGCTAACTTAATACGGTTGGGGTTTACTTTATATGATTTTTTAACTTTGATTAATGTTTATGGATTAATATGGTTCATATAATTGCTTTACCCAATGGTTGTTTTTGTTTAAATGCTTAAGAGAGTGCTGATGAATGCTCAATAAGTTTTAAGGTAGCTTGACACTGATAGAATTAGGTTACCTGGACTGAAGTTGGGTAATATAAGTGAGTGTTGAGTGAAATACTCATGTAAAATTTAGCCATAGAGCCTTACCTTATACTATTTAGAAGGTTGAGCTTTAGTAGTAGTTGTTAATCCTGTCACTATAAACATATAGTGCCTCAGGGACACTGATAGAATTAGGTTACCTGGACTGAAGTTGGGTAATATAAGTGAGTGTTGAGTGAAATACTCGTGTAAAATTTAGCCATAGAGCCTTACCTTATATGATTTAGAAGGTTGAGCTTTAGTAGTAGTTGTTAATCCTGAGGCTATAGACATATAGTGCCTCAGGGGTGAGTAATCTTATGTCTTGCTTTTGACAGAGCTAAACCACATTAGTACCCAATTGAACAGTAAGTTCACCATAGTTTTACCACGGCATTGTTCATGAGTTAAAAAATATCCCTTAGTAATCCCAACCTTCATGAGCAATATTCCAACCTTGCTAAAGTCCTTAGTACTCTTGTTTGATTTGTTACAATGGTAATCTCTGCTAGTATACTTCATTACTCTCACTTCTAATGTGTTAATCCCATTTTCATTTCATTAAACATCATTTGATACATTTATCTTTTCTGTTCAATTGTGATAACTTAGACAAACAGCACTTATCCAATCCTCGTGGGAACGATACTCACTCATTACTTTATTAGTTGATTCAACGTGTACACTTGCACAATTCGCACATCATATTCACACGCGACAAGTTTTTGGTGCCGTTGTCGGAGATTGACGATTGGTAACTTTAGTTTTTTTTATTGCAATTTTTATAGTTTTAGTTACTAATTTTTTTGTTTTGTGATCTCAACAGGTCTATTACTTAGATCCAAAAATTGAAATGACCTTACTAAGAATGAGAAGATAACAAAGAGCAATGAATCAATATTGTAACAATCCACTTGCTATGAATGAGTAACTTAATCTAGGAGCTCCGACTGTTGATCATCCTGTTGCTCAGATGTTTAATGATTGGGATAGGCCAATTCGAGAGCATGTAGTGTCTATCTTAGATACCCTGAATCCTGGAATAGTTAGGCCACAAATTCAAGGTCCCCACTTTGAACTGAAACTTGTAATGTTTCAGATGCTTCAATCAATTGGTTAGTTTGGTGGTTTTCCAATTGGTGATCCCATATTGCACTTGAGACTTTTCTTGGAGGTATGCGATTCTTTCAAATAGTAAGGTTTCCCTAAAGATGCTTTAAAACTCAAACTATTTCCCTATTCTTTAAGAGATCTTACTAAGAACATAGCTCAATGCTTTACCATCTGAGACAGTAGTATCATGGAATGATCACTGTCAAAGATTTCTACTGCGATATAATCCACCCAATATGAATGTCAAACTGAGAAATGATAGAACATCCTTTAAGCAACTAGAGGATGAAACATTGTATGAAACATGGGAAAGGTTCAAATATTTTCTTAGGAAATGTCCTATGCATGGATTTCAACATTGGACCCAAATGGAGATGTTCTACAATGGTTTGAATGCACAGACACGGATGGTGGTTGATGCTTCAGCTAATGGAACTTTTTTGGATAAGTCCTACAATGAAGCCTACAAGATTTTGGAGAGAATCACTAATAATTATTATCAATACCCCATAACAAGAGCTTGAACTTGTAGGAGACTGGTTGGATTATTCGAAACTTGAAGTTATTACCTCTATTAATACTCAAGTATTTTCTTTAGCCAACATGATAAAGATCATGAAAAAGCCTAGTGAGGTGAAAGAGTTGAAAGCAACTGGGTTATCTTGTGTTTATTGTGGTGAGGATCACGTGTTTGAAGAGTGTCCCTCGAACCCAACATCTGTGTACTATATGGGCAACTTCAATAAGAACAATAGTACTTATTCCAACACGTATAAACCTGGTTGGAAACAACACCCACATTTTTGGTGGAACAATCTAAAAGCTGGAAATTCCAACACGGCTATTAGACCCAATGCCATGAATGTTCCACCTAGTTTCAATCAGTCTATTCCACCTCAACAATGATTTCAGCAAGGACAAACATCATCTTCTTCCTCATGTATTGAGTCTCTACTAAATGAGTATATGGCCAAGATGCTGTGATCTAGAGCCAAGCATCATCATTACGAGCATTAGAGAATCATGTAGGACAGATAGCTAATGCTTTGAACTCAATAACATAAGTAATGTTTCCTAGTGATATCGAGAATGAAAGACCATATAGGAAAGAACATTGTAAATCAATCACTCTTAGAAGTGACACAGGGCTAGATAGACTTGTCAAGAATGTTGTTCCTGAATCAGCAAATTTAGAAAAAATTACAACCAAAACCCTTGAACAACCCAAGAAGAGTACCACAACTAAGAAAACTGGACCAAGCAATGTCGAAGCAAACTCAGATAGCACTACCGAACACAATGCCCAAGCAAAACAATCATTACAACCTAGTTCACCCACCCCTACCATTTTTCCAACGCTTTCAAAATCACAAACAATACTAAAATTTCAGACGATTCTTAGATGTCCTTAAGCAACTTCACATCAAAATAAATTTGGTGGAAGGCTTGGAGCAAATGTCTAACTATGTCAAGTTTATGAAAGACATACTTTCAAAGGAGAGATGATTGAGAGAATTTGAAACAGTCGCACTAACAAAAGGATGCACTGTGGAAACACAAAAATAAATAGACTTATTCAGTACCTTTTGAGCCCTAATCCATGCGGTTTCGTAGTAAATTTTGTCGAAATTCACACTTTAATTATAAAATAATTAATTTGCCCTTACATTATTAACATATTGAATTTTAATTATTTTTATAATAAATTCTCATAAATTTGATTTATTTTTGACAATTTTGCACAAAAGGTGAAAATTGACTCAGTAGACACCTCAAAAGGCTTGAACTATTGAAGAATTTTTTGCACCAAGTGAACCAAGGGCAAGATTAAATATTTTTCCAGCCAAGGTTGGTCCAAATGATTTTCATTTTATATACTTTATATTTAATTTTTATCCAAGTAAAATTGGGTTAAAAATTAATATAAAGATAGAATGAGAAAGTGTCCCAGTGTGTTAACCATTAAAGACTGATCCAATAAGAAAATGTGCAGCCCAAAACTAACTCAATAAGCTGACCCAATAAGCTTATTTAGATGATTATATAATTTCAAAACAGCCCTCAAGTTTCCTTAAAATTCTATTTAAACCCCTTCACTTTCAGTGCCTTTAAAGATTTGTACCAAGCTAAATTTAGCAAAATTTGAAACATTCAAACTTTGCTACATGTGTGGCCAGCCAAGGGGAGTGTATGGCTACTAATTATTTACTATCTTTATCAGCCACTCCCACCTATAAGTACTCCCTTTTACCTATTCATTCAACACACCTCTCATTCCATACTTCTCTCTCTTTTACTCATTTTCTCCTTTCCAAAACCTCCCTTTGTTTCCCATTTTTCCCTTCTACTTTCCGTTGTCAGTTTCCCTCTTGGAAAAGAGCCTTCAACCACCTTGGTAGTAGCATTCAATTGCTTATAGAAGCCCATGATCAATAGAATGAGTGGAGAAGAAGAAGACCTCACTAGTCTGGCTTTGAAGGAAAACTAGATTTGCTTCTAGTTTCTTCTCCTTTAAATTTTCTTATTGTCATTATGATCATGTCTATGAATAACTGCTATGTTTTTATTCTAGATTTAATTAACATGGCTTAAATTTAATTCGTGTTAGGTCGATTGGATTTCATCTACTTAAGTTATTAAAATCATGTTTGTGTTGTTATAGGTCTTGGTAAATTGTTTGATTAAGTAAAANCATGATTATGTTATACTTGCATTATAATTGTAAGGTAACTAATGAATTAATTATTAATCATATTGAAATTATAATTAATTGACACAATACTTAATCAGTGCATGTTTAATCTTCTAATGTAGCTGAGGGTTAAATTAGCAACAATATTAAACGATACATTAGTCTTGCATAACTTGCAAGATTATTGTGATTAAATTATTTCAAAGTAGAAATATATTGTGCTTCACTTAATCTTTTACTTGCTTATTAAAATTGATTAATTGTTTAAATTGACATAGTAATATGTTCAAGATATTAGTTAATTTAGTAACCTTCTATATGCTATAGTTAACAAATTACCAAGTTGTCGTGAATTTATTCGTAACAACATGAACATTGTTTTAGTAACATTAAGTTAAGAATTTAATTGATCTAACACAATTATGTCATATTGATTAAACTTATTTTTTAGAAATCTTGCTTTGGAATTTTTTCCTTTTAATCTTCTTAGTTCATTTTCTTAGTTAAAATCTTATTTTATTAAACCCTTTTCCTTCAAAACAAAAGATTTTCCTTCACAAAAGTGTTTTTAATTGCATTTCATAAATATTTTCTTACATAGTCCCTGTGGGTACAATAACTCGACATTTACTTGTCACTTTATTACTTGTTGCGATTGTGTACACTTTCAAATTTTCATCATTTCATGTTTTTGGCGCCATTGCCGGAGACTGTTTTAAAAAGACATTCTTTATGAATTTGTTAATTTTACATTTTGGTTTAGTTTTTTCTGTTCAATTTTAACTTAGTTAATTTTTCTATTTTTTTAGGGTGTTTATGAGTATTGATCGAATTCTTAATTTACTCCTTATAGATCCTAAAATTGAAAGAACTTTTCGACAAATAAGAACATAAGCAGTTCAAAGAAGGACCGAATAGAATAACTTTAAAAATCCAAATCAAGGAAGCAGAGCAAAACCTGTTCAAAATGCTATCCTTATTGTTGATAACAGGGATAGAGCTCTAAGATAGTATGCTATGCCAATGTTTCATGATCTTAATTCGGGTATTAAGAAACCTAAAATCGAGGCACAACAGTTCGAGCTGAAGCCAGTCATGCTCCAGATGCTTTAGACAGTGGGCCAATTCAGTGGAATGTCTACCGAACATCCTCACCTTTACTTAAGACTATTTATGAAGGTGAGTGATTCTTTCAAATTAGCCGGAGTACCTGAAGATGCACTACGATTAAAGTTGTTCCCATATTCACTAAGGGATAAAGCTCGAGTCTAGTTGAACTCATTGCCACCAAATTCCATTACCACATCATAATAGTTAGCAAAAATATTTCTTATGAAGTACTTCCCACCTAGCTAGAATGTTAAGTTGAGGAATGAGATTACTACCTTCCAACAGTTGGATGACGAGTCCTTGTATGAGGCGTGGGAGAGGTTTAAAGAACTATTACGAACATGCCCTCATCACAGAATCCCTCATTGCATCCAATTAGAGACGTTTTATAAAGGTCTCAATCTTAAAAAAGAATGGTAGTAGACACTTCTGCTAACGTTGCTCTCCTTTCTAAGTCTTATAACGGGGCTTATGAAATCATTGAAAGGATTGCCAGCAATAACTACCAATGGCGAACAATTTGTGTAGCGTCAGGAAGATGAATCGCTAGAGTACATCAAGTGGACACTCTTACTTCACTTGCATCTCATGTATCCTCAATATCCTCAATGCTTAAAACTTTTGCTTCTAATTGGTTTAATAATTTTGTAGCTCAGCCACTAAATCAATTCGAAAATGTAGCCTGTGTTTATTATGGGGAAGGGCACTCATTCCAAGAATGTCTATAAAACCCAGAATTCATATATTACATGGGTAACCAGAACCAAGGAAAGCAAGGACTGCAATCCAATTTTTATAATCAATCTTGGCGAAACCACCCTAATTTCTCTTGGAGTAACCAAGGGGCTGAACCTAGTAACACTTATGCACAACCTAGACCGACCCAGCCACCTGTATTTACCCAACAAGTTCAAAAACAACCTCAAGTTGAATCTTTCAATGGCTTAGAAAACCTATTAAAGGCAAACATAGTGAAAAATGATGCCTTAATCCAAAGCCAAGCAGCCACATCGAAAAACCTAGTAAGCCAAATAGGCCAGCTTGCAACTGAACTTAGGAATTGACCACAAGGTGCTTTGCTTAGTGATACAGAAAACCCAAGAAATCTAGGGAAAGAGCATTGTAAAGCATTGACATTGAGGAGCGGAAACACATTAGAGCCCAACACTGTCGAAGTTGAAGGGGAGCCAACTAATGCTCAAAATTCAGTGGAACTTCAACCAGGTGTTGAAATTCCAGCTTCACCTGAACTAGTCAATTATGATAAACTAACAACTTTGTTAGATGTAGAATTGCCACAAAAGACAAATCAACCAATTCCAATAAAGAATCCTCCACCACCCTACCCTCAAAGACTTCAAAAGGAGAAACAAGAAATCCAATTTAATAAATTTTTAAATGTACACAAGAAACTTCATATCAACATTTCATTCGTAGAAGCACTTGAGAAGATACAAAACTATGAAAGCACTTGAGTAGATGCAAAACTATGTTAAACTCATAAAGGATATCCTATTTAAGAAACAGAGACTAAGAGAATTTGAGACAGTAGCTCTGACAAAGGAATGCAATGCGTTGAAGGAACCTTGATGTTTTACCATACCTTGCAACACTAGAGCAACATATTGTGGTAAGGCACTATGTGATTTGGGTGTGAGTATTAACCTGATGCCCATGTCAATATTTAGAAAATTAGGGATAGGTGAAGTTAGACATACTATAGTTAAACTTCAATTTGCATATCGATCTTTAGCACATTTAGAAGGAAAACTTGAGGATATATTGGTACGTGTAGACAAATTTATTTTTCCTGCTGACTTTGTTGTACTAGACTTTGAAGTAGATAAAGAGGTGTCAATAATTTTAGGAAGGCCTTTTCTAGCAACTGGAAGGACCCTTATTGATGTGGAGAAGGGAAAACTTACCATGCATGTTCAAGAAGACTAGGTAACATTTAATGTTTTTAAGTCTATGCAATTTCCTGACATAGTTGATAATTGTTCTATAGCATCCAAGTTAGAGGAATTAATCATGGAAAAAGAACTCAACTCTGTTGAGAACCCATTGGAGCAAATTTTGATATCAAACCCTCCAAATGATGAAGAGGGGGAGGAGTACTTAGCTTTGCCAAAAGCTAATCAAAGGGGATTTAATCTGCAATAGTGCTTTGAATATTTGGAGTTAGAAAGTAGAGATTATGCCCAGCCAAAAGCGTCATTTGAGGAGCCATCTAAAATAGAACTGAAGGTGCTTCCCTGAAATTTAAAATATGTTTATTTAGGTAATGCTTCTACTTTACCTGTGATTGTTTCAGGAGAGTTGACTGAAGAGCAAGAGGAGAAACTCATCCTAGTGTTGAAACAATTTAAGAAGGCTACCAGATGGACAATAACCGATATTCGTGGCATTAGTTCATCTGTATTCATGCACAAGACCATCCTGAAGATGGTGAGAAGTGGACGATTGATGGACAACGGAGGCTGAACCCCATCATGAAGGACGTGGTAAAAAGGAAATCATTAAGTGGTTAGGTACAGGTATAATTTACCCTATCTCAGACAGTTCATGGGTAAGTTTGGTCCAGTGTGTGCCAAAGAAAGGAGGTATCACGTTTGTTGAAAATGAGAATAACGATCTAATATCATCCAAAATAGTTACTGGATGGAGAATTTGCATCGATTACCAAAAGTTGAACAAGACGACTAGGAAAGACCACTTTCCTTTACCATTTTTGGATCAAATGCTAGATAGACTCGCGAGACGAGACTATTATTGTTTCCTTGATGGATACTTAGGGTATAATCAGATCATAGTAGCACCGGATGATCAACACAAAATAACATTCACATTTAGATGCATGCCATTTGGTTTATGTAATGCACCTACTACATTTCAAAGATGTATGATGTCTATTTTTACTAACATGGTTGAAAAAAATTTGGAAGTATTTATGGATGATTTTGCAGTATTCAAACATACATATGATGATTGCATAGCTAATTTTACCAAGGTACTAAGACGATGCAAAGAAACAAACCTTGTACTTAACTGAGAAAAGTGTCATTTCATGGTACGATAAGGTATTGTTCTAGGGCATCGAATAATGAGACATGGAATCAAGGTAGATAAAGAAAAGGTAGATGTTATTGAGAAACTCTCACCTCCAACATCTATAAAGTGTGTTAGGAGCTTTTTGGGTCACGCCAGTTTCTATCGAAGATTTATTAAGGACTTCTCCAAAATTGCTAAACCCTTATGCAAATATTGGAGAAGGACATTATGTTCAAATTTGATAAGGAGTGTTTAAGAGCTTTCAATGATTTGAAGAGTCGGTTAGTTTCAGCACCAATCATCGTCACATTGGACTAGGATTTTCCATTTGAAATGATGTGTGACGCAAGTGACTTCACGATAGGAGCTGTGATGGGCTACCAAAGGAACAAAGGTTTTCATCCTATCTATTATGCAAGCCAAACTCTGATGGGAGCTCAACTAAATTACACGGTAATAGGAAAAGAGTTACTTGCTATTGTGTTTGCTTTTGACAAGTTTTGATCTTATATTGTAGGTACCAAAGTGATTGTTTATATATATTATTCAACAATTAAATATTTACTTGCCAAGAAAGATGCCAAGCTAAGATTGATCCGATGGGTACTTTTACTCTAAGAATTTGATCTAGAAATTCAAGATCGAAAAGGAGTAGAAAATCAAGTAGCAGATCACCTATCCAGATTGGATCAGCAAGAAGGAAATTCTCCACTTATACCCATTCAGGAGACATTTCTAGATGAACACATACTTAAGGTAAATCATGTTCATAATACCCCTATGTTTGCTGATTTTACTAATTATTTAGCTTGTGGTTTGATGTCGATTGATAAGACGTATCAACAACAGAAAAATTTTATTCATGATGTGAAGTACTATTTATAGGAAGAGCCATACTTGTTTAAGAAATGCATAAATCAGATGATTATGAGATGCGTGGCAGAAGATGTGGTACATGAAATACTATATCAATGTCACACAGCTCCAAGTGGGGGACACTTTTGAGGTTCACTTACTATGACCAAAGTGTTGCTAGTCGGATTCTTTTGGCCAACTTTATTTAAAGATGCATAAACCTATGTAAAAAGTTGTGATTGATGCCAAAGGGTTGGAAATGTTACTAATAGAAATGAAATGCCCTGAAAAAACATCATTAAAGTAGAATTTTTTGATGTTTGGGGCATTGATTTCCTTGGTCCATTCCCTCCTTCTTTTGGTAACAAGTACATGTTCATGGCAGTAGACTACATATCTAAGTGGGTTGAGGCTGAAGCTTCTTCGACAAATGATGCCCAAGTAGTGACGAAGTTCTTACAGAAACATGTGTTCACAAGGTTCGGAACTCCTAGGGCTATCATTAGTGATGATGGGTCCCATTTTGTAAACAAATGGTTGAAATGGTTACTCGATAAACATGGAGTGAAGCACAAGGTTGCCACAGCCTACCATCCACAGACGAATGGGCAAGTTGAACTAGTAAACAAAAAGATAAAAGGCATACTCGAGAAGGTAGTTTGTCCAAACCGATGAGACTGGTCCAAAAGACTAGATGATGCTTTATGGGCATATAGGACAGCATACAAAACACCTTTAGGGATGTCACCCCATAAGTTGGTTTTTGGGAAAGTTTGTCATTTTTCCTTAGAGTTAGAACATAAAGCTTACTAGGCACTCCAACAGCTCAACTTGGATCTTAAGCTTGCTAAAGAAAAATGGATGCTTCAACTCAATGAGTTAGAAGAATTTCGAATGTTCTCATACGAGAATGCCAAACTATTCAAGAAAAGACTTAAAAGATAGCATGACTAGCACATTCAAGTTCGAGAATTTGAAGTAGTTCAGCAAGTCTTGTTATTCAAATCCAGATTAAGGTTCTTTCTAGGTAAATTAAAATCACGTCGGTCCGGTCCATTTACTATTCACCAAGTTTTTCAATATGAATTTCTCGAACTTCAAGTTAAGGGAGGTAATTTTCGAGTTAATGCTCAACGCTTAAAATATTATTAGGGAATAAATTGAGGGGGATAAAGTCTCGTTCATTTTATCGGATACTTAATTTTTCTTGTTTTCTTTTCAATAAATGATTTAGGGTATATTTTTGGGATTAGTATGGTAAAATAAATTCTGTCTAGGAGACTAGAACTTAAGCGGGACCATTTGTGACCCCTCCAATCTTTTCTAGGAATTGATTTTAACATAATCTTCCGATAAATTATTCCCTAAATCGCAAAATAATTTATTAGTTTTTCAAATAAAAGGGTTAATATTTATCCAAATTTTAATTGCAGCTTAATTTTCAAATTTCTTTAAGTCTAGGTACTTAATTGAATTATTTGCAAAATTTGGTTTTTTTTTGTAAATATTGAAACTAGCTGTCTTCTTTTTAAATATCTT
>JABFAF010277750.1:0-11333 GCA_013677275.1 Gossypium schwendimanii | reverse complement strand
TACTTATATCTAATCACTCGATAAATCATAAAAATTAATAATAATTTTCTCTTTAAATCAAATTTGTGGTTAAGAAACCACTATTTCGATAACCTTAAATATGGGCCATTACATTCTTCCTCCACTATCCACCATTAAAGAAAGAAAGAAAGAAAGAAAATTCAAAGCTTCGACCACAAATTTCCATAGGTAATTAAGCTAAACCTTTAATATTTTATGAAATTTGAATCATGGGAGCTTAATCTAGCTAGTCCATATGTTAACTTGTTCAATTAGTTAATGTTTAGCAAGTTGTTATTAAAGCATAATTATGATTTTGAGCTTGATTTGATGAAGTTATTAGTTAGTAAGCTTAGATTATGATAAAGACTAAATTAGAAAATATGTTAAACTTGTTAGATAACTTTGTGACATTAGAAACTAAATTGAAAATTGTCATGAAATTGTGGTATATATAGAAAGTATAAGGCCTCTAATGAAAGGATATGAAATTGGATTTTAATCTAATGTTAGATGTGGAAAAATATGAGCATCCCGACTATAGAGACTAAAATGAATAAAATGCAAAATATGTTGATTATGTGTTTGAATGTGAATTGAATTGAATGTGAAGTGATATTGTTTCTATGATTGAATCATCGAGTGTAGCTAAAGACAACGTCAGGTTGAATGCCAAGAATTGAATTAATTTGAGCATAGTAAAAACTTGTAATGCCTTCCACCTGATCCAATTCAGTGGATCCAGATTTCGCATGTTACATTACTATTACAGACTTACAAAAGAAAAAACGTACAAAATTTTAACATTTATACCTTATTTAAGATTATTGTTCCAACTAACTTACAACTGGATGTACTGTAGATAATTACAACCACTGTACAAGACTTGAAATAATGAGGACTTACAAGTGAATATCACAACTTAATTACGTTGTTCTATTTATTTTGTCCTTTAGTGATGATACTGACTACAACTGTGTTGCCAACACTTACTGTATGCATAATAGCTCGTCCTGCCACCTCTAGCGTAGCCTTGACGTTGTCTTTCCTGGCATAGACCCAATTTAGCTTACCCATAACATAATACATAGAGGTAAGTTCATGAGAAATTAGTGAGTTAAATTAACTCTAGTTAACTGTGTTGTCTCAATATAATGCATCTGGTAATTTCATTATCATCTCGTTGTTCCTCGTTCTTCAACTTGCCTTTGGCAATTATCTATTTGAAATTTCATTCTGTATGCCATAACGTCGTGCCTTACACTAATGTGATACCTTATCCTTCACGTCTTCGGTACATTACTTACGTTCCTCACCTTGTCCATTCATGTTCCTTTAACCATTCCCCTTTAAAAAGTTTATACAAAACAATATACTATTGTTATTATGTACATTTCTAATTTGTCTTTACAAAGAACTACTCTTGTAGATCACGTACACATATATAACTTTAATTTTTCATCTTACCAGACATAGCCCCTACTAAGATCTTGTCTTTTGAGTTTGATTGACTTATTCTTTGAATACTCCACAGAAACTGGTGAACACTTCCTTTACATTACGTTATTTAGTCCTTTTTTGAGTTGTACTTGCCCTAAATGATACCATCTTATCATTCAATTACTTTTCACAGAAGTTTCTAGAACACATAACATACATGCAATAGTCGATTTAGGGACTCACCTGATTTTCACCTTTTGTAGCTCCAAGCTCCATATCCAGCCTTTCATAGTGAAATCAATAGCTTGGACTCCAAATCCGTCATCCAGCAAGATGCTACAGCTACCTCTGCCCTTTTAGAACAAAAATACTTCGTTACAACCCATCTACATAACCATTATCATTACCTTAAACCCAGATATCTCATAAAGCCTTATTTATCCAACATACTTATAGATCTACAATTCCCTGACAAGCAGAGTCATGAAACGTATCTTGATGTGAAGAAAATCACTAGAAAAATCCAGGGTTTTAGACTCAGCTCAGAGAAAATATTTTTACCTTATTTTAGCCCTAAATTTTAATGTTTTTAGGGGAAGAGGCAAGAAGATAACTCCCCTTAAGCAAACCAGAGTACACTTCTAACTTAACCCAAGTCTCTATTGAAACTTGGTAAATGTCACGTCTATATTGTGTTGTCTTATCCAAAATTTGCCACTTCCAAGAGACCTACTTGATTGTCTCTTTAGCCTTTAACTTTTCTAGTTCAAAGCTGGTTAGTTCCTAACCAGCTTACTTTGTAACCTAACTGGCACGGGACCACTGTTACAGGGTACACTATACTACTGGCATAAACTCATACCCTAAAAACCTTTTTTCTTAACCACAATCCTCATTCCAATAATCATAGTAATTTGTCATGGAACTCTTATTCACTTATATTTATTTCTGATTCCGCCCAATTTATCTGCCAAAATTGCATTTGGGTGAATACTACTTTGTCAATCATACTTCTTTAAGACTATGTGCTAGATCTTATGTCTGCCAGAACAGGGGCTTTCTAGGCGCGCTCATAGAATTCTTTTACTTAGTCAATTTCTAACACTATATACACCCACGATTTACTCTATATGCCTTACTGCCTTAAACAGTATTTAGATACTAATGCTTCGTCAGACGGGTTGTTATATACTCTTAACCATTTAACATAGACTTATCCTTAATCTATAGCAGAATATTTGGAAATCAAATTCTTACTTACTCTTGTGGCGATTACTAAACATCCACATGTATACTCCAAATAATCATTTGGGCGGATTTCACTATTCTGGATAGACTTTTTATTGTGTGATAAAACTTTAAACCCACCAAAACTAGGGCATTACAAAACGAGTATGATATGAACTTGTTAAATGATTCGTAATATGAATTGATGATGAAAATGGGGTAGGAAACTATGATATTAAGCAGGTAATGGTATGTAATTGGACATTGGTTACCCTATTAATTTTTGGGTAGAGCTGAATATAGTCAGCATGCTATAGGATTAGATTGTGTGCAAGTTTATACTTTGAATATACTTCGATGATGCACTAAGTGCTAGTTAGATATGATGCATAGAGGTGCCAAATATATTGCTTCGAACTTTTGGATGATGCATTGAAGTGCCAAATATATTTCTTTAGAATTTCCAATGATGCATTGAGGTGCTGGATATATTACTTCAGACTTTCTGATAATGCACTAAGGTGCCAAATATATTACTTCAGTTATATTTCGATGAATCACTATGTGCCAGAATGATATGTATGTGCTGAGCACATATTACTTTAGACTTTCTGATGATGTACTGACCGCCACAAAACATGTGAATGTTTGACTAGAAAATACCACACCAAAATATAAAATTAAATAAGCGGTGTCTACAAGTATACAGATCAAATTGTAATATAGTCAGTGTTACAACGGAACACAGGGAAGTATTAAGAGGATCGTACCAAAGGGAGGATGAATTAAATAAGAAATCTACTTCTACAATAACAAATCTAAATAGTAATAATTAAAACTTATATTACTAGAAGCAATAAAATAAACATCAAGCATAAAATAAATTAAATAAACAAAAAATAGACAAACAACTAAATTAGATTAACAGGAAGAAGATTAACTTGTTTCAGTGGTTGTAATTAACATTAGAATTTTGATTTAAATGGAATTAACTATTAATTAACTAGTATTACCTCCTAACCTCTACTAAGTAACTAATCGACAGGTACTTGCTTATCTCCCAACCTCACATTCTCCATTAGAATAATTACGATTTACTGGGAAAGCTTAACTCCCAACGTCGTTTAACCTAGATGACTTCCTAGGGTTTAACCACACATAATTTGACACCAGTTAATGTTGGATCGCTGATTCACCCCATGACGCAGCTTAAAATTTATCAACCACGGATCCATGTACAAGGAACGAATTGGGTTAAAAAAGGGTTGAAAATGTACCTTCTTTACTAAAAACGTTGAAAGGATACAACTGATTGATGTCGAATCCAAGCCACAATGAAAATGTCTCGGCCTCTACGTAGTCCACCCCATAAAAAATGAATAGCCACTTTTCTCTTAAACTTTTCAGAGAGAATTAAAAACAGTTGCTAGACCTTTATTTTATTAAGTTGGTAACCTTAACACATTAAGGGATTATCATCATTTTATCCTCTTTGATATCACATATTAAAAAGAAAAATCATGATTATTTCTTTATTAGTAGAAAAGGAAAATAAAAAGCTAGAAAAAAGAATTATATTTTTTTCCAAAAGAATATATGATTATTCACTTATTAATAGAGAAGGCAAATAGAAAGTTAAAAAAATAAATTATATTCATTCTAAAAGAATATTAATTTCCATATTTTTTTATATTTTGATCGAAATTAATTAATATAACTGTCTATATTAATAAATTCATAATTAATATTTTGTATGAATCAAATTCACATATTAATTATATTATTTCCAAAAAAATACTAATTTCCATGTCATTTATATTTTAACCGAAATATATTAATATAACTATTTTTATTAATAAATTCGGTAAAATATATACAATTAATATTTTGCATGAATCAAATTAATATATTAGTTATATTCTTTCCAAAAGATTATTAATTTCTATGTCTTTTATATTTTGACTAAAATTAATTAATATAACTATTATTAATAAATTTGGTAACATATATACAATTAATATTTTGTATGAATCAAATTCATATATTAATTTTATCTATGTTTTCTATTTGTGTACAACAAGTTTGTGATTCATATATTAATTTTATCTATGTTTTCTATTTGTGTACAACAAGTTTGTCCATATAATGTGTTTAATATTTAACTATCAAATTAAATTAATTTAACAATTAATTTAATTCATATCATATGACAACTAAATACATTTTAGATTCTGTTCATTTCAATTATAGGGTGTGACCTTATAGGCTCTTGTAACGTTGGTAGTAATACTAGAACGTTTCTAACATTACAAGCAATGAGTGAGATCTAGCAATGCATCATTGCCACTAAAGTTAGAAGAAGTCGTGATTCGACATAACCTTTTCGTGATAATCTTTTTATGTACAATATCCTTTTATCATTAATATCTAGATTGAACACAAGTCATGGAATAGTCACACTTGTATAGTCCAATATCATATTTCTTGATTTTTTGATTAGACTACAATAAACAAATAAATGTGATATCTCATATCAACTTATTCGAGCATGACCATGCATTTCTAGTCTTACTCCATCAAGAGGCCTAAGATATTGCTCCTATTTTGTAGGAGAGATAAATCCTATCTTGATTAACCATATCCCATTACATGGATTGCGGCATATCCAACATCAATCTTTATAGTACAACCTGTTACGATAGAAGTTTTAACTATACTGAAATATACGACTCATGATGTTGGGACGATGATGATTTCAAGTATGAGGATCATATACATGGTTATCACTATGAGTAATATTGTGACTATTACATAATAATCCAAGAAACATACTCATAGCGAGTCAATCCAAATGTTGTTCTTTAATACATACTTATGTATTGATTTTGACATCTATATTTCAATGTTAACTCTTTCTCATCAATCAACTACACATTAGTCTCAATGCATTATTGTTGTTCAAGCCCACAATAATACTTGACTAAGGACCTTTTAAGAATAATCATATTTTCTTAGGACTTTATTACAATTAAATTTATTTATATACAAAGAAAATGAATCTGAAGTAATAATGACAATGCCTTATATTAATAAACAACGTAAAACGAGTTTGTGATTACAGTCATCTCATGATTGGTCTTTAGGCATACTTTAACAATCTCCTACTAACACTAAGACCAATCAAGCATATATCCTATACCGAGTGACTTAGTGTAATGATCATGCTTCTACTGTGTCAGAGGCTTCGTAAGTGGATCAACGATGTTATCATATGTTGGTACTCTACATATTTCCACATCTCATCGATCAATGATTTCTTGAACGAGATGAAAGTGCCTAAGTATATGTTTTGATTGCTGGTGAGATCTGGGTTCCTTTGCTTGTGTAATAGCTCCGTTATTGTCACAACGAAGTTCTGTAGCATTTGATATGTTAGGCACAACCCTTAGTTCAGTTATGAAATTCTTGATCCAAACAGCCTCTTTTGTAGCCTTATTAGTTGCAATGTACTTGGCCTCAGTTGTAGAATCAACTACTGTATCTTGCTTTGAACTTTTCCAGCTCACAATGCCATCATTAAGGCAAAACACAAAACCTGATTGTGATCATGAATCAACCTTGCCGATTTGGAAACTAGTATTAATGTAACCTTTTGCACTCAACTCTTCCTCACCTTCATATATAAGGAATGTATCCTTAGTCCTTCTTAAGTACTTAAGGATATTTATAATTATGACTTAATGACTTTCACCAGGATCTACTTGATACCGGCTCGTCATGCTTAAAGCATACGATACATCTGGATGAGTACGGAGCATACCATACATGATAGATCTAATAGTCGAAGCATATGGAATCTTAATCATATGTTCTCTCTCTTGTGAAGTTGAAGAGCACATTTCCTTCGATTTTGAAATACCATGTCTCATATGTAGGAATTCTCTATTAGATTCTTTCACACTAAACCTTTTCAATACTTTATCTATGTATGTACTTTGGCTTAGACCTAGGAATCGTCTTGATCTATCTCTATAGATATTGACTCCTAATATGTATGTAGCCTCGCCCAAGTCCTTCATAGATAAACAACTTCCTAACCAAGTCTTAACAAACTGTAGGGTAAGTATGTCATTTCCTATGATAAATATGTCATCTACATACAATATCAAGAATACAATAGTGCTCCCACTAATTTTCTTGTAAACATAAGACTCATCTTTAGTTTTGATAAAACCAAACCTTTTGATCGCATCATGAAAATGAAGATTCCAACTTCGATAAGCTTGGTTTAATCCATAAATGGATATTTGTAGCTTGCATATCTTACCAGTATTTTTTGGATTGACAAAACCTTCAGGTTGTGTCATGTACACATTGTCTTCCAGTTTCCCATTAAGGAAAGCCGTTTTGACGTTCATCTGCCAGATTTCATAATCATGAAATGTAACTATTGCAAGTAAGATCTGGATGGATTTAAACATAGCAACAGGAGAAATGGTTTTGTCATAGTCTACACCATGAACTTGTCAAAAACCTTTAGCAACTAATCTCCTTTTGTATGTTTGTACATTACCATCCATGTCAATTTTCTTTTTGGAAACCCACTTGCACCCTATGAGTTAAACATCTTTAGGTGGGTCAACCAAGATCTATACTTGGTTTCCTGACATTGAATCCATCTCAAACCTCATGGCTTTAAGCCATTTCTCAAAATTTGGGCTCGCCATCGCTTCTTGATAAGTCCTAGGCTTAACTTGATCCATAAGTAGAATATCACCATGTGTTGTAATGAGAAATCCATATCTCTCAGGTACATGGCGTTCTCTTAAAGATCTTCACGATAGTTGTTTTTCCAAAATAGACGATTGTTCTACAAAAACTTGTGGAACCTGTTGTTGTTCAATCTCTGGTTCTGTGATGTGTTGCTATCAAATTTTTTCGAGTTCTATTCTTCTACCACTTTCTTTTTGAGAGACTAACACTTTTTTGAGGAAGACTCCTGTCTGAGTAACAAACTCTTTATTCTCGATTGGATTGAAGAAATAATATCCTTTAGTTTCCTTAGAATATCCTTTAAAGGTGTACTTTTGAGATTTAAGTTCGAGTACAGCAGACGTTTGACGTTTCACATAAGCTTCACAACCCCAAATCTTCATGAAAGACATGCTAGGTCATTTCCCATCCCACATCTTATATGGTGTCTTTTGAAGTGATTTAGATGGAACAAAATTTAGTGCGAAAGTAACTATTTCAAGTGCATGTCTCTAAAAGGAAGTATGAAGATCAACATGACTCATCATTGATTGAACCATGTTTAACAGTGTTCAATTTCTCCTTTCAGAAACTCCATTCCATTGTAGCGTACCAAAAGGTGTAAGTTGTTAGACAATCCCACATTCTTTTAAAAACTCATCAAACTCTAAGCTTAAGTATTCTCCTCCTCAATCTGATCGAAGTGCCTTAATACTTTTACCTAGTTGGTTTTGTACTTCATTTTTAAATTTCTTTAACTTTTCAAGGGCTTCAAATTTATGGCACATAAGATAAATATACGCATATTTACTAAAGTCATCAGTGAAAGTAATGAAATATTGAAAACCTCCTCTCGCTTGTGTGTTCATTGGTCCACATACATCACTATGTATTAAGCCAAATAAATCACTAGCTCGCCCACTTTTACTATTAAAAGGATTTTTAGTCATTTTACACAACAAGTAAGACTCACATATATCCAATTATTCAGAAACAAAAGAATAAAAAATCCCATCTTTATGGATCTTTAATATACACTTCTCTCTTATATGGTGCAAATGATAATGCCAAAGATAAGTTTAATTAGAGTAATTTATTTTTGATCTTTTAGTATTTATGTTATAAATGGGTCCATCTTGATCTAAAATGTAGAGGTCATTACTAATTGTGTCGAACCATAGAAAATATTATTGAGATAAAATGAACAACAATTATTCTTAATAATTATCTCAAAACCATTTTTGTCTAAACAAGAAATTGAAATAATATTTCTAGTCAAACTGGGCACAAAATAACAATCCTCCAAAATTAAATCAAGTCCACTAGGTAATGATAAAATATGTGTTCCTATAGCTAATGCAACGACTTTTGCTCCATTCCCAACTTGCAGGTCCACATCTCCTTTAGCCAGATTCCTACTCTTTGTAGTCCCTACACAGAGGTACAAATATGAGAACCACATCTAGTATCTAATACCCAAGAATTAGATTTTGATAAATTAATATCAATAACATAAATACTTGAAGTGGACGCTTCATTTTCTTTTGCCTTCTTGCCCTCTTTAAGATAGGCAGGCCAGTTCCTCTTCTAGTGTAAGGTCTTAGCACAATGGAAACATTTTTCTTCCTTAGCAATTCCTCCTTTAGGTTTCAATGAAACTTTTCCTTTGTTGTGCTTGGCCTTGCCATTGTCCTTAGGCTTTGCCTTAGCCTTAGGCTTTCCTTTGCCCTTGTCCTTTTGGACCATCAGAATGGGCTTAAGCCCAACCTTTTTCATGTTACTTTTAGTAGTTCATAACGTGCCGAGTAACTGTGAAAAAGTCTTTTTAATTTCATTCATGTTGAAATTAAGGACAAATTGGCTAAATCTATCTGGTAATGATTATAGGATAAAATTAGTGGCCAATTCCTCACCTAGAGAGAATCCTAGTTTTTCAAGGCTTTTAATACTATTATCTTGAGAACGTGAGTTCCCACAGGAGTTCCCTCTACCGTTTTACACCAAAACAGAGCTTGAGAGGTCTCGTACCTCTCTTAACATTCTTGCCCATCATATAATTTTATAAGGTGCTGAATCATATCATTGACAACCATATCCTCATGTTACTTTTGAAGCTCAAAAGTCACGGTGGCAAGCATTAGACATCCTATGCCTAACATGTCATCAAAATGCTTCTTATAAGTATCATTGTCAACTCTAGAGGCGTTAGCTGTTGATTCATTAAGGAAGTGTTCTTCAATGACATATAATTTTCATTCTTGTTTGAGGACAATCCTTAAGTTTCAGAACAAATAAAGGAAGTTCAAGCCATTCAACTTCTCCTTTTAAAGGACCTATCGTAATGGCAAAAAACTTGTGTTGTTCGTCATAATTAATCTATAATAATAAAATATGCTCATGAGTACATTCTCCAAGTTTATTATAATCATTAAAAGGACTTTATTAAATGATGCTCCTAATATTTTATTCAAAATTAATAACCCTCATATTTTAATTTCAGAAAGACTTTCTCTAAAGTTTTTTAGTGGGTAAGGATCCATATTTCACCTATTCTTAAGTCAGCTTTGGCTTTACTCTCAAGATTATGGTTATTTAGGTAAGCAACACTTGCTAATTACATCACATGTAACACCTCTATTTTGTTCCAATCATCTCATGATTTATCCAAATCTCTTGCCTCTAGGTATCTAATCCTATTAGAGTAACCTAGTTAAGTTATTAACCAATATCATAACTGGCGAATATCACCTGCTTATTCTTCGCGTTTGACCAAGATAGATACATGTACTCTGCTTTAGTAGAACCCACATTGTATCGATCAAGGCTTTAACGAGGGTAAATATTGGAAGGTAATCTTAACTTAATATTTTATTGAGGGGTTTTTAAATTAAATTAATCTCAATATTAATTGTCAACATTTGTCCATTTAATCCTTTAATTGATCTTATCAATATACTATAACAAGCATGCTAACATATAATTAATCGTATCATGTACAAGAAAAATACAAAGCAGTAAAAAAATGCAATGGTTATAGCCTATAAAACTATGGTGGTTTCTCCCAAGTCAATGGGAAAATCGTAAGAAATCCTAAGGGTTTGTGCTGCTTCTCAAACTTCTTTTCTACTTTAGGTAGCCCGACCTTCTTTTCCTATAGTTCCTATCAACTCGTACAATTTCCAATTATAGAAACCCATTTTACATACGAGGGAGTAAGATGATAAGAGAAGTACAAGAGAAATATAAAAAGGCGCAACACATAGGCCTTATTTATAAAATTACAACCTTTGAAAATAATAAAATAAATGGGTTATTAGGCCATAACCATGTATTTCCAAACACCGCGCAAATAAAAAATAATATATAACATGTATCTCGCACAATCGCATCAACCAATAAATTTAATCTTGAATTTTTATCATAAAAGTGGCTCTGATACCATTGTTTTATCACTGGTATACCTCGTGGCACAACAAAAAAATTATTTCAATGATCATCAACCGCAAATCTATGTACGAGGAACGAATCAGTTGAAAAAGGGTTGAAAATTACCTTCTTTACTGAAAACATTTAAAGGATGCTGCTGGTTCGATGTTGATTCCAAACCACAATGAAAACATCTCAGACTCTATGTAGTCCACCATGTCAAAAATGAACAACCACTTTCTCTTGAACTTTTCAGAGAGAATTGAAAACAGTTGCTTGACCTTTATTCTATTAAGTTAGTAAGCTTAACACACTAAGGGATTATCATCCTTTTATCCTCTTTGATATCTAATATTAAAAAGAGAAACCGGGATTATTCCATTACTAATAGAGAAGGCAAATGAAAAGTTAGAAAAATAAATTATATTCTTTCCAAAAGAATATTAATTTTCATGTCTTTTATATTTTGACCGAAATTAATTAATATA
>JABFAF010277745.1:0-12421 GCA_013677275.1 Gossypium schwendimanii | reverse complement strand
GAAATAGCCTTGCCCTTTTGTAACTTAGGACAATTCTTTTTCCAATGCCCTTTCTCACGACAAAAAGCATATTCATCTTTGGCAGGTCTCCCTTTAGACTTATGGCTTCTGCCAGATTTGTTGCTATGCGAATGACCTCTTACTGTTAAGACTTCTGCGGTTGTATCTCCGTGATCTCTTTTATCTTTCTTTTGAGTCTTAGATCTATACAATGCACTACAGACTGCATCAAATGTGATCGTATCCTTCCCATGAAGCAATGTGGTGGTAAGAAGATCATATTCATCAGGAAGAGAACTCAACAACAATAATGCATTATCTTTATCTTTAAATTTCTCATCCAAATTTAACAAGTCTGCTAAAATTTTATTAAATGAGTTCACATGGTCATTCATTGACATACCGGGTGTATACGTGAATCGATAAAATTTTTTTTATATAAAGCCTATTTTCAAGACATTTTGTTAGAAACTTTTCTTCTAGTGTATCCCACAACTTCTTCGCTTATATCTCCCTCATTACAGAGTACTTCTGCTATTTGGCCAAACATAGGCGGATTGTTCTACATGCTTGTCTATTGATCTTGGCCCACTCCTTATCACCCATATTGTCAGGTTTTTCTTCAAAAGCTATATCCAGCTCTTGCTGACATAAGACATCCAAGATCTCACATTGCCACATACCAAAATTATTGGTACCATCAAATTTCTCTACTTCAAATTTTGCATTGGTCACATTAGTCTTTGCTAATGATAATGCCTTTTCTATTTTTCTCCTCAATCTCAATTACTGTACGTGAACAGTGCCGTAAACGATCATATTCCCTAAGTACGAATCTAGCTCTGATACCAATTATTGTGTGGAAGCATGTAAAAACGTAAAATTATTGTACTAAAAAATCACACTGAGTTCAATTCTCAGGAAAGAGAGGTGGATCACAATGATCGCTTAAGTACCAGGTCTTTCTTAGCCAGAATATTCCTCAATCGTAATTTAATAGTACAATCAATCACTAAAATCACTCTAAAAAAATATGTAAAATAATACCATAAAGAAGACGAGAATTTTAATAAGGTTCAGTAAATTTTGTCTACATCCTCGAGCACTACCAAATATATTTCCAATATTTGGTACCCATACCTTTGACTTTCCATAATATGGATGATTGCCAATAATAATAAGCATTCTTAAAAGTTAAAGAGTCTTTACGTCTTTTTGAATAGAGATAAGATGTTTAGTGTCTAAAATTAGACTAAGAGTAAGGTGTTTCCTATATAAGGAGCTTCTGATATGCTCTCCAATGCTCAAGTTTGATTGAAGGAGATGGTATAATGAAAAAACAAGGGAATACTTTTGTAGAGTGACAATAAAAGAGATCAAGAAAAAATGAAGGTGATAATGGTATTGGCTTTTGAGGTTGCCTCGGTGGCTAATTCTTTTATAACTCAGAGGGGATTGGTTGATCGCATCTTAGGAGCTGTCAGTTGAGCTGGTTGAATGATAGAACCTGTATCAATAAGCACCGCCAGGTTCTAGCAATGCCTCTAAGCGTAGTAGGGAAACTATGGCACTAAATCAGATTAGACACACCCTAAAGTTATTGAAGGTGCACAAGTGATTTGCATGATCCATAAGGTTCATGGTTCTATCGTATGTATTTAGAGATAGCGTAACCTTTGGAGGAACCTCCACTTGCCAATCAACTAGTTAAAAGGTTTTATGTTCTGCATACAACTAATTAAACTTATCTTTGTTGGTTATTTTAAACTTTTTGTGTTTTATCTCAAAGCTCAATTTGTTCTACTAGCTCTGTGTACAGGTACTGTTGAGCATTGATGCTCAGCATTATGTTATCTTTTATTGTATGGGGTTTTTTTCTCTATTATACGACCCGTATTGTTATACAAATGAGCCAAAGCTTTTCGAACATTTGGTGGGAAAACATTGTTATTCATGGGCAAGTTGGGTTGTTGCTTTTGGTTCTACAATAGTTGCTCCTTTTATTCAAAAGTTTTATAGTGACTAGTGTCATGGACTTAGAATTTTCGCCTCACAATCCGTGCGGGCTTAGGCAGTTTCTTGCTTCCAAAAATGCCTAAGTCAGCCTAACTCTCACAAGTTGAGGATTCAATAGAATTCCCCTTTGAAACTAACACAAACGAAAGCAACTCGAAGATCAAACAAAGATGAACGAAGAACGAAATAAGAACAAGCCAGAGAAGATCAAGAACACAAGAGAGAGAAGTTTGAGTGAATACTCTCAAGAACTCTTATTACTCTTCAAAACTCCAGTGATTTACAATGAGGCGAGAGGCCTCTATTTATAGTAGAGCCTCCCCAAATCCCATGGTACATATCAAGTACATCAACGGCTAAGATCAAAAGGTATCTACAAATCAAATCTCTAATATTACAAAATCATATCTTCTAAGATTACATATCATATCTACGATTGCATATCCTCAAAGATTATGTTTCCATATGTGACAAGCTTGTAGATGGGCCTTCAATCTCTTCAAGTAATGGGTCAGTCCGATCAGGCCAAATGACCTCCTTCCCACTTGATGGATCACACAAGTGTGTCATGGTTGCGGGCTCTCATGCGCAACCCATGACATTCTCTCCCACCGATTCTAGCGACGTCCTCGTCGCGTCCTCTGCATGGTACCAATCTATCTTGTCTTGAAATTGCCACAAGGCTTCGGTGGGTTCCCAACTTGTCTCACTATCAGGAAATCCCTTCCATCGGACTAGATATTCATGTCGCGGTTGATAGTACTTTCGTCTGATCACACGATCCACCTTGATGTTTTCAACCTCTCTATCATAGATGACTTTTACCCTTATTAGTGCTCATTTGGACTCGTTTCGATTTTGGTCTTCTCTATCTTCATGGAATGGGTTAAGTATACTCACATGGAACACTTGATGAAGTTTGAGTTTTTTAGGCAGCTCAAGCTTGTAGGCCACCTTGCCTACCTTCTTCACAACTCGAAACGGCCCATTATATCGTCACACAAGCCCCTTATGCAACCCATTGTGTCGCAAAATCAGGTGTAGTTTAGTAATGACTGAGTCACCAACCTGATATTGCATATCTCTTCGATTCTGATCCGCCCACTTCTTATTGCGTTTACTTATCTTGTGCAGGCAAATTCTAGCTAAATCATTTTACTTTTGCCTATCTCTCACAAATCGATAAGCTGTTGGATTCGGTCCCGCATAACAAGTTGCAACAACATTAGGTGTAAGTGGCTGTTGCCCTGTCATTATCTCGAATGGACTCTAGTTTGTTGCCCCACTTCTTTACAAATTTGTACTAAAATTGAGCCACATCCAACAACTTTGGCCAATCCCTTTGTGTGGCATTCACATAACGCCGAAGATACATCTCCAACAGCATATTCACTCGTTCAGTTTGCCCATCAGTTTGTGGATGTATGCTGGTTGAGAAGTTTAAATTTGAGCCCATTAACTAGAACAACTCCGTCCAGAATCGTCCCCTGAATCGCCCATATCAATCACTGATGATAGATTGTGGTACTCCCCAATATTTCACCATATGTCTAAGAAACAAGCGAACTGCCTCCTCAGCAGGACATTCCTTGGTCGCGGGGATAAAAATTGCATACTTTGAAAACCTGTCCACCACAACAAAAATGCTTGCAAATCCATTAGATTTAGGCAAACCCATAATAAAGTCCATGGATAAACTCTCTCATGGGCGATCCTGAATAGGTAAAGGCTATAGCAAACCAGCAGGAGCTTTCAACTCGATTTTATCTTATTGGCATACCAAACAAGTCTTCACATAAGTCTCCACATCGTCACCCATGTGAGGCCAATAAAATCGACCCTCCAAGAGAGCCAAAGAGCGGTGTATACCTGGATGGCCAGCCCATCTTGAATCATGACATTCTTTCATGACTTCCTTTCGCAAGTTCCCATGTTGAGGCACATATAGACATTGCCACTGAGTGTATAGTAATTCTCTCTCGAGCCAAAACCGCCTTGTTTTTCCATCTTTGGCAAACTCAATCAAATTTTTAGCCGTGGGATCGTGGGACAACCCTTCTTGAATGTACTCTAATAAGGGACTATTGGGTTGGCTTATCGTCGTAAATTTCATCTTTCGGCTAAGTGCATTAGCCACAGTGTTGGTACTCATCGGCTTGTACTCCATGCTAAAATCAAACTCCGCTAGGAAAACTTACCAACGAGCCTGTTTAGGGGAAAACTTTTTCTGGGTCAGGAAATTACTATTTGCAACATTATCAGTGAATACCACGAACTTGGAACCTAGTAAATATTGACTCCATATGCGTAAACAATGCACCAAAACAGTCATCTCTTTTTCTTGGACCGTGTATCTTTGTTTCATCTTGTTAAGCTTTCGACTCTCGAAAGTAATTGGATACCCCTCTTGCATCAATACTCCCCCAATTGCATAGTTTGAAGCGTCCATGCGTACCTCATACGCCTTTGAAAATTCTAGTAAAGCAAGTACAGGTTCACTCATCATTGCTTGGTCGAAGGCTTTTCCGCACCGAGAGTCCCAATCTCATACTTTACCCTTTTTCAACAAGCTAGTCAAAGGTGCAATGATCTTGGAGTAGCCTTCAATGAAACGTCGATAGTAATTTACTAACCCGAGAAAGGACCACAACTCCTTTACCTTGGTTGGTGGCTCACAATCGGTAATTGCTCAAACTTTGCTTGTATCCATTCAGATCGTACCACCTCCGACAATATGGCCTAGAAATGGCACCTCTCGTTGGGCAAATGAGCATTTTTCCTCTTTGAAAAATAGCTCATTTTCTCATAGGACTTGGAACACCTCCCTTAAATGTCTCACGTGCTCCTCAAACGTCTTACTATACACCACAATGTCGTTAAGATAAACAATCACAAAACGATCTAAGAAGGGTTGCAATACCTTATTCATTAGAATACAAAATGTGGTCGGACCATTTGTCAACCTGAACGGTATCACCAAGAATTCAAAAGACATGTACCGAGTCACACAAGCTATTTTGGGCTCATCCTCTTCGGCTACTCTCACTTGGTGGTACCCCGATCGTAAATCCAACTTAGTAAACCATCTCGCTCTACCAAGTTGATTGAACAAATCTGCAATAAGAGAAATAGGATACCTGTTCTTCACAGTGATCTTGTTTAAGGCCCTATAGTCGATGCACAATTTAAGGACCCATCATGCTTCTTTTGGAATAGCACCGACGCACCAAATGGGGTTTTGGAAAGTCTAATGAGCCCGACATCTAAAAGTTTCCTTAACTGCTTCCGTAATTCCTTTAACTCAGACGGAGACATCCGATATGGTGCCCTTGTTGGCGGTTCAATATTGGGCAACAACTCAATCTTGTGATCCATCTTCTTCTTAGGTGGCAACGTTTTGGGCAACTCCATAGGCATTACATCTTGAAATGCCTTCAACAACTCTTTACTTCCTTCGAAATTTCCCCCTCGGATTTCTCATTCACATTGTCCCTTAAGGTGGCTAGATAGGAGACTTTATTTCTACGTACTCTTTTGGCAAATTGGATTACCGACAATATTTTTCCTTCCATACTTCCCTTTCTTTTCACTCGCACCATATATCTACAGTTCGAATCGGAGATCGTCATGTAATTCTCGGAAGGATGAATATCTGCATTAAGTTAGTCAAGTAACCTTAATCCGACCATAAAATCATAACCATCAAGTGGGATTACCTTAATGGTTGCCCTGCCGGTCCACTTTCTAAGCCTGAGTTCCACTCCTTTAGCTACACCCGTTATGGGAATGCTTTCCGAGTTTACCATTTTGATTCGATCCGAATCTTCCTTCATTTTGAGATCGAGTTCCTTTGCCATCTCTTTGGACATAAACAAATCAGACGCACCGGTATCAACAAGGGCATTGAATCTTCTGCTCGCCACGGTGATATCCACAAACATCAGCCCACTACTCGCTTTGTCTTTGACACCATCTAATATAGTAAAAGTTTTCTGCCTCAGCCATGGCTACGGTCAAATCAATGATACCTAGGCGACGCAACTCTTGCTTAGCCCACATTTTTAGCCCATCCTCAAACTAATAAAATGCTTCCTTCTCATTCAAGTCTGAAATCTAAATCATCAACTCACTGAATTCCCGAACATAATCTCAAATGGTGCCTTGTTACGTAAGCCGGCGTAACTTAGCACGAGCCTCTTTTTCAGCATACTACGGATAAAGCTGCTTCTTTAACTCTTTTTAAAACTCCTCCCAAGTCTCAATAGCTGTTCCTCGACGTTTCTCATCCGTAGACCTACGTCGCCACCAAAAGAAAGCAACATCAGTAAAATAAATCAAAGCAGTGTTTACCTTAGTAACATCATCCTCAATGACCATTGCTCGAAAATATTACTCCAATTCCCACAGGAAGTTGTCTATTTTTCTCACGAACCTAGCCCCATTGAACTTATTGAGTTTTGGAACATCCACATGACGTTACTTCGGTTCCGAAACCAACATCCCACTTCCTAGGGCGGCCTTACAGATTGTGAGCTCCCCCTTAAGCTCAGCAATCTCCTCTTTTATGGCAGTCACCAGGGCCTTAAGAGCTTCGTCCCTTACCATCAACTTGTCCGAAGTGGATCTAAGAGTGTCCGGCACAAATTCCTTGCTATCTTCCCTCAGTTCCTCCATATGGGCTAGGACCACTTCGAGTGTCTCCCTCATGTCACCAACAGACTCCTCGAGATTGACCACTCGATTTTCTAAGCTCGACAACATGCCCCTCGATCGACTAACCTTTCTGGCCCTCCCACGGGTCTCCATTGGTTCATTCTCACCAACTTCTTTCGGCATCCTTCAACAGTGCTTTCAAAAGACTGGCTCTGATACCAACTGTCACGGACTTAGAATTTTTGCATCACAATCCGTGCAGCCTTAGGTAGTTTCTTACTTCCAAAAACGCCTAAGTCAATCTAACTCTCACAAGTTGAGGATTCCATAGAATTCCCCTTTAAAACTAACACAAACGAAAGCAAATCGAAGATCAAACAAAGATGAATGAAGAACGAAATAAGAACAAGCCACAGAATATCAAGAACACAAGAGAGAGAAGTTTAAGTGAATACTCTCAAGAACTCTTATTACTCTTTAAAACTCCAGTGATTTACAATGAGAGGAGAGACCTCTATTTATAGTTGAGCCTCCCAAATCCAACTGTACATATCAAGTACATCAACGGCTAAGATCAAAAGGTATCTACAAATCAAATCTCTAATATTACAAAATCATATCTTCTAAGATTACATATCATATCTACGATTGCATATCCTCGAAGATTATGTTTCCATATGTGACAAGTTTGTAGATGGGCCTTCAATCTCTTCAAGCAATGGGTTAGTCCGATCGGGCCAAATGACCTCCTTCCCACTTGATGGATCACGCGAATGTGTCATGGTTGCGGGCTCCCATGCATAACCCATGACATTAGAGCTTAGTCATGAGCGCGATTAAGTATCGGCGAAAAAAATAAATAAAAGGGGTTTTAATTATTCCAAAATAATAAAATAAATGTAAATAAAAGAAAACAGAATGTAAAATAACAGTAATTCAAATTAATAAGAATAAATAAATATGTTAAAATTTTAGCATTACTTGTGATATTAGCCTTAGTATTGATATGGGTCATGAATTTATGATGTCTTCTTATTTAATGATAAGCTGATTATAGGATTTAAAGAACAAACCACAAATATTTCCTTAGATTGTAAATTAATTATAAGAACAATTTGACAATTAACCCTTTGTCGGCCGAACAACTTTAAAAGAAACTTTTAAAATTTAATTCATCAACAACCTTACGAACTAGAAAAATTTGACTCTAATCAACAACTGAAGTGTACGATTCATTTAAATTAGATTACCTACTCCCATATCATAACTTAAACACTCAACTCGATCAATTTACATTAACTTGTTCTAATTATTAGAATAAAAAGATAATTATGGATTTAATTAACTATTTATTATCCTAAATATTGAACAATAGCCCAACTTGAAATGATACAAAGAGTAATAATAAAAAGTGGTACGACCTATCCCATAAAATGGAGATTGAGCAAATACCAATTGAATAAAAAAGAAATGAAAAACACTTTGAATCTCACGTACCTGTTAAAATTTAACTACTCATAATTTTAGAAAAATGCCAAAATATTATTGAAAACAAAGAAACTAAAAATAGTTCACTCGTTGCCTAGCTATTGCTGAAATTTACCACTATGTATACAAAAACAATATTTTAAAATGATAAAATCTTAAAATAATAAAATTCGTAAAATAACAAAATCACCGAATATAATAAACATCCTTCAAGGAAAACGAAAACCCTAAGTGATTAAATTAGAAAGAAAAAACTATATATTTCAAATTAAACTCATAGTAATTTACTTGATCAAAAAAAGTCCTCATGTGTCTCGTGTTCCATGCCTTGACCATTATTAGTCCTGCGAAAATTGCACTAGTTGGCTCCAATTTCTATTATCTTTACGACCTAAATTGCACATGTAAAAAATTAACAAAATTCACTAACATTAGTAGCAACCATGTCCAAAATTTACTAGAACTAGTCATTAAAATTATATCGATTATGCAAAAATGACTATGGAAGTGGCAACTTGTGTGGTGGGCATCCTAGTAAAGGGATTCATGGATTGTTGTCCTCTTCTCAAATACGCTGAGTTGGGTTGGAGGCTAGGTGCTTAAGCTTTCGATCTGAGGTAAAGTTATTGTGCTTCATGCAAAACAAGATAGAGGCTTTGGAGTTAGTGTTTTGGGACATTCTCTAACGCTTAAGTCAGACTAAAAGGCTTGGTATAATGGAAATGGAGGGAATAGTTGTATAGTGAAGGTGATGATGGTACCTAGTTTTTGTACTCAGTTTTGAGCCTACCTTAAGGGATGTCGTTTTCTGTAGGTTGATCCCATTGTTGTAGCTTAATAGGATTAGTAGGGTTGTGTAAGGGTCATTCTATTGGCCTTGCAGCCCATGCGCGTTGGTACAAATATAGGAGACTGTAAGGGGGCTGAAAACTACCTTGCTTGGGCTATTTTGCTGCTAGTCGATCCTGGTGGTATTTGGATTTTCAAAATAAAAAAGATTTGTTTATAAATTGAAATAACAAATAATTCAGAAAGGGTCACCATCTGATCCCGACTATGCATATGCCCCAATTTTAGCAAAGGTCAAACAGAGATGAAGTGATCAAAGTGCAAAAAGGTCATGGGAAGATACTACGGATTGAAAGCAACTGCAAAATATATATCAGAGATCCACGTCTTCGTCTACTGGATATTTGAATTAATTCCTTGGCTTGAAATAGACATCTTCCAATCATCTCAGAAACATAACAATTCAACCAAAATCTAATGAAGATTTAATCCAAATCATACTTGTTCCCTTTCCAATCTAAATATTATTTATTTATTTATATTGATGGAATACTTAACAATCACATGATTTTATTCATGATAATTATATTTGCTGACTCTAGAGACATTAGAAAACATTGCTAAACCCCACATTCATCAGCTAAATTTCTTAGGCTGAAGAACTGATTCCTGATTGATAAGTGTTGAAATTAGAATTTAGTCTATATCTTTCTACTTTTTCATATTTTATTTTAAAAATACAGATCAATTGTTAAATTTAGGTTATTTTGTAAAATCATTTTAAGCAGAAAATAAGTTTTTGGTTTGGAATATCTAATCATTGATCAAGTCTATGACACGTGTTGATCCATCCCTTGCAAATACAAAGTAGGTATTAACTTTTTGGTTGCATTAATATGAAAGATTGAATATGATGATTTTAGCTGTAAAATCACGTTCTTGTTCTGACAATGCCAATTTCCTCTTATTGTTGACTTCGTTTAGTGGGGGAAAAAGATTGGGAATGTGGAAGAAAAGGAAATGAGAGGTTCAATTCAGTCAAAACATGTTAGGTAATCACCATGTTATTGTCACTTTGGCATCAATAAAGCATTGTTGTGATGCCTTACAATGAAAATAAGTAAATAAAATTTCCAGTATACATATATAAAAGACCAAAAATAATGGTGGGTCTCTTACTGTTTTCAATTTCTAAGTGATTGGCATGAATAAATATTTGAGAATTTTCATTTAGGAAAAAATGAATCTCTACAAGCTCTCTTTGGTAGAAATGAAAAAGATTTAGGGGGAGATTCGGATCTTTAAAATTATTCTCTAATTTCACACTCATTTACATAAATGCTAAAATGAATTATAATACATTAAAAGAATATCTACACATACAAATGAATTACATCAATACTTTTTCAAAAATATATTCGTCTCAATACCATTAAAATATTTACATTTAAAGTTTTATCATCTACACAAACATTCAAATTATTTAACGAGAAGAGATTATATGAAACTGTGAAATTAAAATAATGTTTCTTATATCCAAAAACCAATGGAACATGCAATGACAAAATTTTAGTCCACAAGTCCCTGTTATTTGAATCCAAAAAACCCAGAATATCATTTATCGAAACATGAACGCAAATTATAATTAATATCATCATTATACTTTTTGTTCTTATTTTAACTTTTTCCACGAATCAAACAAAAAGGAAAATCGTTCTCAAAAATATCGATTGTGGCCAATAAAGCAATTGGAAAATGATTTTGAAACCGTTCATTTTATTTCCCATCTTTGCCAGCAACAAAGACAATCAAAAAGGCAACAATATAGTGGCACCATATTATACATACATACACAAATACAAATCATCACAATCCTTTCTCTTTCTCTCTTACCTCACCTCATTTGTTTTTTGGTGACTCAAATCACAATATTTCTCTTCTTAAAGCTGCCAAAAGGTGAAATTCAATATTGAAAAGAAAATCCATGACAGCAAACTTACACTGTATTTGTGTGGTTGGATAGCTTTGTGTTTGAATCGGGTTTGGAAAAGATAATTAGCAATTCAATTCAATTTAAGATGATTTTACACAAACCATAATTTTAATAATAATAATTAATATTTTTTGAATAACAAAATAGGTTATTCAAGTCAATTTAAACTCATACTTTAAAACTTTTCCACACACCAAATTATATTATCTTTTATCAATCAAGTTTTGAATGATATATATCTTATAGTTAAGATGGACTTTCAATTTATTATTATCAATTGGTTTCAAATTCATTGCTTTCTATTGTAATTCCATGTTGTTTTTATTATCAAATTTGAGTTTGTCGATTGTCTTGGCCTACACATAATGGAATATGATAAAATGACACCTAATGAATCTATACACTTATTGCCAAATAAATTTTAAGTTTAAATAATAATAAAAAAAAGAAACCCTAATTTCCGAAATTATGATTTGAACTCAAATGGTTGATTTAGTAAGGTTTAAGAAATAACTGGGTGCCTACAATCTCTTCCCTTATCTCGAGGGTTCAACCTCCGCTTCCTCTCTTCCATTTTGCTGCTGATGATGAGCATTGTCAAACAAGGCAAAGTCCAAAAGTTCAATCCATCTATTCATAATTAGGCATATATCTTTGTATGGTATACGTGCATGAATCTAAACTAAACATGGGAAAACAATTATTTACATTTCATTTTTATTTTTGGAACAATTTAGAACTCCACATCTCATAAAACTTGGCCTCTCATAGACAAGTTTTGCCAACATCCAACTTCTCTCCATTAATATATTCATGAGCCTATTCCCTAAAAGAATGCGCAAGCAATGAGATAAGATTATGTAAACTCAAATAAATAAAAAAGACTTTTAAGCTAAAATAACAAAGATTAACCATCTAAGGCTAAAAAGCATTACTTACGAGGAAAATCGTGTAAGATTAATCATTCAATTTCATTTTGCTTGTAAAAGTAAAATGATAATATAGCAACAATCTCCATCCTTGCTATCGTATGTAGGTTTAGAACAAATCAATGGACTTTATATAACTAGTAATTGAAGATAAGGCTTCACCCTCCACCATACCTTATCCTAAAGTAACCTATATTTGGCTATACATTCATTTAATATTATATCATTCGTTCTAAAATCTATTACTATATATATATAAAATAGAGAATTTGTTGAATAGTTTCAAGGCCATTATTTAAAGCATTCCAACTTTAATCAAATTATGTAATTTTTTAATATTTTTATATCATCCCTTTTAGTATACCATGCTTCATTATTAAACTCTTTCTAATTTAAACTAAACCAAGTTTTAACACGTTGGTTAACATTTTAGGTTGGATCTTTGCACCTTTTTTAACATATTGTTTCATGTGGATATCTTTGTATTATCATATTTACTATTTCCCTAGTTAAAATCAGCAATCTTGATTTTTTTTTTTAAGAAATTTAATGA
>JABFAF010277731.1:0-20107 GCA_013677275.1 Gossypium schwendimanii | reverse complement strand
TCTACTCAGATTAAACATTAGGTAATTTCGTAACCTTTTTCACCCCGATTCGTTCCTCACACATGGATCCGTGGTTAGGGTCCCCGATTTTTTAATTTTTCGCTGCGCCGTAGGGTTACCGGTGATCCAACAGACACATTTTTCCCCAAAATGATAGTGCCTCTAAATTTTAAGAGTGAATACCATAGCATCCAATTTCAAATCATGTGTCGGATACTTGCACTCATGTGGCTTGAGTTACCTCAAAGCGTATGATACAACTCTCCCGTCTTGCATCAGCATACATCCAATACCAGAATAGGACGCATCACCATAGACAACGTAATCTTTCCCAAACTCTGGTTGAATCAACATTGGTGCTTAAGTCAAAACTGCCTTAAGTTTCTCAGAAGTAGCTTGCTACTTATCAGTCCACTTAAACGGTGCAGTCTTTTTCAACATCTTAGTCATCGGAGCTGCAATCAGTGAAAATCCTTCCACAAACCTCCTATAATAGCTAGCAAGTCTGAAAAAACTCTAAATCTCACTAACTTTCTTAGATTGCTTCCAATCTAAGATAGCCTTAATTTTATTTGGATCCACGCGAATACCTTCAATAAATACTACGTGTCCCAAAAACATCACCTCTCAAAGACAAAACTCACAGTTACTGAGCTTCGCATACAACTTTTTCTCACGTAAAGGTTTAAAGGACCAACCTTAAGTGCTCTCCACGGCGCTCTCCACGGTGACACACTTAGCCTTATAAAGCCACGATCCATCAATTCTTGTAATTAAGCCTTAAGCTCTTTAAGTTCTTTCAGTGCTGTCCCAAGGTGCAACTCAATTCCAAACTTGATCTCATGTTTAGGAGGCAGACCAGGCAGCTCCTCAGGAAAGAAGTGGAAACTCCTTCACCACACGAATATTCTGCAATGAAGCACTATCCATATTCGTGTCTAAGATGTATGCAAGATAGGCATCACACCCTTTACGAAGCAATTTCTCTACTACTAGAGCGAAAATCACATTAGTAAGATAATTCTGATGCTCTCCAACCACAATAATCTCATTCCCAAAAGTAGTCCTCAACATAACTCGTTTAGTGTCGTAGTCTAAGATGACTCAATGCTCACTCAACTAATCCATTCTCAATATGAGATCGAATTCTCCAAAGCGTAGTTCCATAAGGCTGGCACAGAACACCTCACCTTGCACTTGCAATGGGCATCGCTTATAGATTTTGTTCACTTGTACAAATTGTCCTAAGGGACTAAGTACTGTCACATCACTAACTATTTACTCTACTTAAATACCCATATTCCCAGCCATCATATAGGATACATACGATTGGGTAGAACCATTCTCTATCAATACAAAAGAAAAAATGTCATTAATACTAAAGGTACTTGCTATCACATCGGCAGCATCAAGATCCTCTCGGCGTCTGGCTGCACACACAAGTGTTGACTTCCTCACATCAACTCAATTAGAACCCTTACCCAATGCTCATTTTCTCTGACCCTTATTACCTCCTCAATTCTATCATTGAGCTCACTGTGGCTGCTAACCAACTATCTGATTTGGTGTAACAACCCATTTTTAGTGAAATCAGAACAGTGGTTTTGGGACTACAAATCTGAGCTCAAATAATATATTTTATTATTATTTTATTTTCTACAACATGATAGTAATATCGTATAAAAATTTCGTTAAGAAATTTTACCGTTTACATGCTCAATTCAATACAAAGGACTAAATCACGTAAATTGCAAAAGTTGAGTTCTAGTAGCTTAAAGTATTAAATAGATATAGAAATTTAAAGTAAGAGTCCTTATATGGTAATTAGACCATAAGTTGTGATAGTGGATTTTCATGGCTTCGCATTTGTGTAAATTTTTATGTATTTAAAGGTTAAATTAGTAAATGGGTAAATAAATAATAAATAAAAATAAATCATCATCTTTTACCTTCATATTCAACCGAATATGAAAAGAAAATAGTAGCCATGGAAGCTTGAAGTTTTGGAAACCCTAAATACCTTGCACTAGTATGTATTTTTGTCATGATTTTAATGATTTCTATGTTTTTGGGATCATTGTAGCTTAATCTAGCTAGCTTGGGGACTAATTTGTGAAATTTTTAAACCATTAATGAGTATACATGAGTTTTGATGTTTGACGATAGAAAATGGATAGTTGTTGTTAAATAAACAACTTTTGCAAAGAGATCTTTTATGAAATTGTCAAATAGGGATTAAATTGAAAAATAGAAATTTTACATGGTAAAATTATAAAATAAATGATGTATAAGGCTTCCTAGGGACCTAGTTGATATTTGAAAATAGTGGGTTGTAGTGGAATTTCATGAATTTTCATTTTTATAAGCTAGGACTAAATTGCAAAGAAATTAAAAGTATAAGGGCAAAATGGTAATTTTTCCAAAATATAATTTTGTGTTAAATTGAATAAAAAATTTATTGAATTGAGCTAAATTTATCAGTATAATGAAGACAGACCTCGTACGGCTTTAGATCGAGGAAAAGATAAAGCCTTGGATTAATCGCCTCGGGATCTACGTATACTCGTCAAGGTAAATTCGTGTAATTAAATTGTGTATATATGCTTTTGAATGAAATATACTCCTATTTTGAATTGTTATACATATATATCGGTTGCAGATCCAATGTCGTACGAAAACTACCGAGCCCCTTTTGAATCTTAAGAATTCGTAGGATACAAATGACATGTCATTAGGGTTTACATGATTCTGGTGCTGGTCTAGAACATCCTACCAATGGCTGCGGTTTGGCATGTGTTACGAATACTCGACAGCTTGTGTGAGCAACATCGTGTAGCTATGTTTCGACACATAGCTCATGTGAGCAAGCCTATTTTCACAGCTCGTGTGAGCATACATGTACAGGATTTGATGGATTACAGCTATATGATTTAGAACACCATGTGTGAGCTATCCCGGGTATCCAACTGTATTCTAAATGGTTCAATGGGCAATATTCTGATACAAAATTGTAAGAGTTTGATATGGACTATTACAGGGATGCATATGAATTATATGGAATTGTTATTACATGGTATATGGAAATTTGAATTGGATGATACATGTATATGAAACTTAATCAATTGATGTGCTCATCCATGATTATTGGTTTATATATGTATTTACATGGCTAACATGATTGGTGTATATGTACTTAGGCATTTGGCCTAATTATGTTGGGATATGCTATGTTTACTTACCTATCATATGACTAAATCGTAAGTTATATTTTATGCTATACGAACTTACTAAGCTTAAATGCTTACTCTGTGTTATTTTTCATCTTTTATAGTGAATCAAAAGCTCATTTGGGTTGGAAGCTTGTTGGAGCTATATCACATTATCCATCGGCTCTTTCGGTACTTTCGGATGTTTAATTTTGGTTATAATATCATGTATAGATATTTTTGCTAATGTTGGCCATGTGCTTTAGTTGATGGAAATGGCTATCTGACTTGGTTTAAGTTTTGGCATCTTGTTGGTACAATGCCATAGATTGGCATGTATATGAGTAGCCTTAATATGGTTGATGTTTGGCTTGTTTTGTTTGAATGTTGGAAGGTGGAATGAAAGCCTAAATATGCACATTGTATTTGTACCTTGTGAAATGTTGAATATGTGGTGAATTGGTACTTAATATGTATGATTCGTATAATTAATTGCTAGTTATAGAATGGTATTTTAGTACTAAATAGATTTTGCTTTGATAAGAAAATTTAATTGTATGTATTGATGCAAATTGCTTGGAAGATTGTTGATTTATTTTGCCAAATTGTGTACATGTTTACATATGCTTTTAATGCTACCATTTGTGGTGCCTGTGGGCATATTGGTTGTATGATATTATATCCTATGTATATGAATTGATTATACATGATTTTTGTGCCTTGTTATGGCTTATGCATATGTGCAATTTTAGGTGTAGGTACATGTTAAGATGGGTGAGAAAAATGGCTTGTAAAATGGCCTATTTTTGTCCACACGGGTAGAGACACGGGCATGTGTCCCCTATAGCTTTCAAAAGGTTGCAAGTCCGGCTATTACACGGCTTAGCACACGGCCTGACACACGGGCATGTAGCTTGGCCGTGTGACCTAAGTCACTAAGTTACATGGACAAGAAACAGGTTGGGACATGGTCGTGTGTCCCTACTTCTAATGCCTACACGTCTTGGCCACACGACCATGTGACCCCTACAGTGTTAAAAATTTTTATTATTTTTTTAAAAATTCTTTGAGTTTCCGATTTAGTCTCGACTTGTTTCTAACATATATTTAGGGCCTCGAGGGCTCGTATAAAGGACAATATGCATGTTTTGACTTGGTTTTAATATGTTTATTGATATGATATGAAATGTTTATAAATATGTGTTCGTATGATTTGAAAACTTTGGTAATGCTTCATAACCTTGTTTCGACGATAGATACGGGTTAGGGGTGTTACATTTATTGGTATCAAAGCTACGATTTAGTCTATTCTTAGACTGGATGTAGCGTATACGAGTCTAGCTACACATGCCATTATATAACCTGTGATAGTGTGATATCTCCTAACGTTTTGAAACATGTTTTAATATAGCAATGACATCCAACCGAGTTGATTCAGGTGAAGTAGAGAGTAACGCTCAAGCCTCCATTCACGGAGTAGCATCGAGCGGTACAAGGCCCGTATCTGAGGGCTAGGGAGGAGAGGTTAAGGAAGCCTTCTTTCAAATAATGAATGAATGGTTTACCGAGTTCATACGAATGAACTCAGCTGCTCAACAACTTCCACCCACTCCTACTCCCCAACCAGTTCCTATTATTCCTCAAGGTATGGAACCATTACGAGTTAGTAAGCAACATGTTGATAAGATTCGTCAGTACGTGGCTGAGGAATTTAGACCTACTACTGAAGATGATCCCGAAAGAGAAAAATTCTAGTTAGAGAATACAATTAGGATTTTTGACAAACTGTCTTGTTCACCAACAGAGTGTGTTAAATCCGCAGTATCGTTATTGAAAGATTCGGCTTACCATTGTGGAACACGTTGATTTCTTTTGTGCCGAGAGAGCAGATTACCTGGGAATTCTTTCAAACTGAGTTTCGAAAGAAATATATTAGTCAAAGGTTTCTGGATCAGAAATGTAAAGAATTTCTCGATCTCAAATAGGGTCGTATGTCTGTATTAGAATATTAGCGGGAATTTGTCAGACTGAGTAAATACGCCTGGGAATGTATTTCGACTGAAATTTCTATGTGTAAAAGATTTGAAGAAGGTTTAAATGAAGACATAAAGTTAGTAGTTGGAATTCTTGGGTTGAAAGAATTTGTTATACTGGTTGACCAAGCATGTAAGGCCAAAGAGCTGAGTAAAGAGAAAAGACATGCTGATTTTGAAGCTAGAGACTCGAGAAAGAGATTGACTGGATAGATAGAGGTAAGCAATGTTTTAGTCCTAAACCTTGGACTACATCTATAACGAGTGTGGGTAGTGTGAGAGATGTTAGACCTGAATGCAAACACTGTAAAAGACCACATTATGGTGAGTGTCTAGAGAACAGAGCCTGCTTCTGGTGTGGTTCCTTCAACCACTATCTTAGAGATTGTCTAAAGAAATCTAATAAAAAGAAAGTTTAGACTCCAAGGCCAAGCAACACAGCTGCAAGAGGTAGATCACCTCATAATCCCGAATATGTGAGTGGTAGTCATGGTATAACAAAAGATTCTGCCATGAAATCTGAGGCATAAGCACCAGCTAGGGCTTATGCTATTCGCACACGAGAGGATGTTTCTGTGCCAGATGTAATTTTCGGTACTTTCTTTATCTTTTATACTGATGTTACTACTTTGATTGATCCAAGATTAACCTATTCATATGTTTGCACGAATTTAGTATCTAGTAAGAATTTCCCTGTTGAGTCCATTAAATTCGTGGTTAAAGTATCGAACCCCTTAGGTCAGTATATGCTAGTTGATAATGTTTGTAAAAATTTTCCTTCGATGACTCGGGGTTACAATTTTTTGGCTGATTTGATGTTATTACCGTTTGATGAATTTGACATGATTTTGGGCATCGATTGGCTAACTCTACATAATGCTATTGTAAACTATAAATAAGAGCTTATTGTATTGAAATGTCAGAACAGTAAGACGCTTCATATTGATCAGATAGTCTGAGTGGGTTGCTTATTGTTATATCAGCCATGTCAGCGAAAAATATGTGAGAAAAGGTTGCAATGCTTACCTTGCATATGTACTAGATTCTAAAGTTTCTAAATTTAACCTTGAATCAGTGTCAGTGGTTTGTGAGTATCCTAATGTGCTAAGGCCCTAATTGAAATTGAAACTATTACTGAAGTGGCCTTAGGCCCAGACTATGATTGCTTTTTGTCTGCTTGCTTATAGGGGGATTACACACTGAGTTTTCGCAAACTCACCCTTCTGTTTTATCTGTACAGGTGACCCCCAAACTTAGGCGGATCGGAGTAGTAGAGGACTCTACGGTGGCCACACGACCCCTTTTTACACTGTTTCGTACTTAATTAAGTTTATTTTAAATTTTTATTTGAGTATTTACTGTAATAAAGGCCTCTGCGAATTTTTGCTTAAAATTTGGACTTATATTATTTTATGTTTTATATCTGCTAGAAGTAGAAAAAATGAGGGTTTTAAAAGAAATGCATGTGTTTTAGCAAAATACCCACAAGAACAAACTATTTTAAAAATCTTCCGCAATGCATAATGTTTTGAAAAACTACCAACTGAATAAGAATCACGATTTTAGAATTAATAACAGCAATTGAGGAATTCTAAATAGAAAATGTTTTAAATAAAGCTACGATTTTCTAACACACTACCATGTGACATTACCAGATTCGGCCATAACGTACAGGCCGATTTTAGGGTGTTTTATTTAGTAGTATTAAAGCTAGGTTGCAAAACTCAGCTGTGGATGTGGGTTTTTGAGACATGATTTCTGAGAACTAATTTCTAAATGTTTTTATTGAAAGTGTGGTACATCAAGTCTCCAGCACTGATCCAATAAGTTTTCTGAAACTGTTTTTAATAGTATATCCTGAAACTGCTATTGGTGGTATATACTAAGACTATTATAGATAGACTGTACTAAAAACACTTAAGTTAGTGTATACTAATACTGTAGTAAAACCGATAGACGTTGATAGACACTACATTGTACGAAAACAAACGTTACATTTCTGATACTGTTTTCATAAAATATCTGTTAATAAACACTGGAACTGTAAATTGATGCATAAAATTATTAATACAGATTAACGTGAGTAGAAAATGAGCACAAGAGGTACTCGCAGATGGGGTACAAGAGGCCCAGGTAGATGCCGTAGAGGTGCTCGAGCTAAGTTTTCGTCATCTAGCAATCTACCTAATTTGGTTACTAGTGAGACACCGGCTTCACCTGTGACTGAAACTGGGTCTCATAATTATACGGTGGGGGACGACGCTTTGTCCTAAGCCATGTTAAGGATTCTAGAGAGGGTCGTTGGGCCCAATATTAGACTTGGAGGCCGCGGGTCGGTTACAAAGCAACTCCTGTCTAACGGAGCTGAACTTTTTAGGGGTATTGCTGGAGTTGCTCCTAATGTGGCAGAATACTAGATTGAGGCCACAAAGAGGATTATGGACGACCTGGACTGCACCCTTGAGTAGAAGTTGAAGGGTGTTGTATTGCTGCTGCGTGATGAGGCTTATCAGTGGTGGCTCACTGTTAAGGAGGGCATTCAGCCCAACGATTGACCTGGGAGTTCTTTAAGACCACTTTCCAGGGGAATATGTGGGGGCCAACTATGTGATGCCCTTAGGAGAGAATTCTTTAATCTGACTCAGGGGGACATATTAGTGGTCGAGTATGAGGCCAAGTTTTTATGACTGAGCCGCTATGCGCGTGGTATGGTGGCGACTGAGTATGAGCGATGTGTTCACTTTGAGGATGGCCATAGGGATCATCTGAGGGTTCTGATAGCTCTACAAAGGGAACGAGATATTGCTGCACTGGTTGATAAGGTGAAGATTACCAAGAAAGTGAAGTGCACTGAGCACCAAAATCGTGATAGAGAGAGGTAGGAATAAGAGGGATTGGTTGCCTCGAGTTTCGTTCAGAGGTCTAAGAAAAAGGTCAGAGTTGATGGGCCAATTAGAGTTAGGGCTCTTATTGCTCTACTGGTCAGCCGTCGTGTACTGACTATGGTAGACGTCATCAGGGCTAGTGTTGGAAAAGAACTAGGCTTGTTTGAGATGTTTTTCATTAGAGCACCATATTAGAGACTATCTGCAGAGGTCCGATCAGATGCCAGCTACGGGTACTGGTACTACACCACCACTAAAAGCAGCTCAACAGCCACTGAGAGGCCATGGTCAAGCTAGAGGTGGTAATGGGTTGGGCTGTGGTCAAAAAGCACCGGGCAGAGGTGTTGATGATACTGAGGTGAGGTAGCCGACTCTAGTTTATGTTGATGATACTGAGGTGAGGTGAGGTGAGGTAGACGTCATTACGGGTACATTCTTTATATATAATGTACCTTATACTGCATTGATAGATATAGGATCCACTCACTCCTATATAGCTTGTACAGTATCTGAAAACTTGGGTATACATGCTGAGAGCACTACGAGTAAGGTCACTGTACTAAGTCCACTGGGACAATAAGTAAAGGTAAACAAGTTGTTTAGAGATGTTCCTTTAGAGGTTCAAGGGGCTATTTTTCTAGCTGATCAGATGAAACTGCCTTTTGGAGAGTTTGATTTGATACTGAGGATGGATTGGTTCGTCAAGCACCGAGTGACTTTAGACTGTACAAGAAAAAGGGTTGTATGGAGAATTAGGGAGGATAGTGAGGTAGTCGTAATTGGGGAGCGTTGGAACTACTTGTCAAATGTGATTTTTGCTTTGAGGGTGAAACAGTTGGTTCGTAAGGGATGTGAGGTGTATCTGGCCTACATCAGTGTTTTAGATTTTAGGGATTCTTCGATTAGGACGGTTAAGGATTTTTTAGATGTTTTTCTTGAAGAGCTACCTAGGTTACCTCTGAATCGTGAAGTACAATTTGGGATTGAGCTCCTTCCTGGTATAGCTCCGATGTCCATCGCTCCCTATAGAATGGCACCGAAAGAGCTTGTGGAGCTTAAGGCTCAGATTTAAGAGCTACTAGATCGTGGGTTCATCTGCCCTAGTGTGTCTCTGTGGGAAGAATCGGTTCTGTTTGTGAAAAAGAATGATGGATCCATGCGTATGTGTATTGATTACCGACAATTGAACAAGTTGACCATAAAGAATAAGTACCCCCTACTGAGGATAGACGATCTGTTTGATCAGTTCTGAGGTGCTTCAATTTTCTCCAAGATTGATCTCTGATCGGGATATCATCAGTTGAGGGTTAAGGAGATTGATGTGCATAAGACAGCATTTAGGACTCAGTACAGTCATTACGAGTTCCTAGTGATGCCTTTTGGACTGACGAATGCACCAGCAGCTTTTATGGATCTGATGAACCAAGTGTTCCAGCCTTATCTGGATCGGTTCATGGTGGTTTTTATTGACGACATACTGGTGTATTTGAGAACTGAGGATGAGTACGATGAATACCTCATAGTGGTTCTACAGATTCTGTGAGAAAAACAACTATATGCCAAGTTTAGTAAATGTGAGTTCTGGTTACGTGAAGTAACGTTTCTAGGACATGTGGTTTCTGCTGAGGGTATTAGAGTCGATCCTCATAAGATTGAGGCTGTCTTAGATTGGAATCACCCTAAGACTGTATTTGAGATCTGTAGTTTTTTGGGACTGGTAGGGTATTATCAGCGATTTGTGGAGGGGTTTTCTCTGATTGCTGCACCCTTGACTAAGCTGGTACATAAGGGTGTGTCATTTAACTGGATTGATTCGCAGTAAGAGAGCTTTGAGAAGCTTAAGACTGTACTGATTGAGCCCCCTATTCTAATACAACTAGAGTCTGGAAACGAGTTAAATGTTTACAGTGATGCATCACATGTCGGTTTAGGATGTGTGTTGAAGCAAGAGGGTAAGTTGGTAGCATACGCATCTGGTCAGCTTAAGACTCATGAAGTGAATTATCTGATGCATGACTTGGAGTTTGCCACAGTGGTATTCACAAAGAAAATCTGGAGGCATTACTTGTATGGTGAGAAGTGTATCATTTACACTGATCACAAAAGCCTCAAGTACCTCCTTACTTAGTAGGAGCAGAATCTTAGGCAGCGTAGATGGATTGAGCTGCTTAAGGACTACGACTGTACTATTGAATACCACCGTGGTAAGGCTAATATGGTGGCCGACACACTGAGTCGTAGAGCTATGACTGACCTGAGGGAGATGTTTGTTCGCCTCAATTTATTTGATGATGGTAGTCTGTTGGCTGAACTTCAAGTTAAACCAACATGGATAGAGCAGATTAAAGGTAAACAGATAGAGGATAAGTTGTTCGGTCTTCATTTCTGACAGGTTGAGAGTGGGAATACCGAGAATTTTGAACTGAATAGCTAAGCGGTGCTCTATTTCCATGGGAGAATCTGTGTACCGAAGGATACTGAATTGAGGCAGTTGATACTTAGAGAGGTGCATAGTACCCCTTATGCTATGCATCCTGGAGGAAATAAGATGTACCATGGCCTTCGTGAGTTATACTGGTGACCAAGTCTTAAACGAGAAGTTATCGAATTTGTGGCTAAGTGTCTAACTTGCCAGCAGGTAAAGGGCTGAGCACCAGTTAACTTCGAGATTGTTACAGCTAGTTAAGATTTCAATTTGGAAGTGGGAGCGTGTAACTATGGATTTCGTTAGTGGGTTACCCCTCACACCCACTAAGAAAGATTCAGTGTGGGTCATCATGGATCGATTGACCAAATCCGCTCACTTCATACAGGTTCGTACTGACTACTCTCTACAGAAGCTGGCTAAATTGTATGTGTCTAAGATAGTGAGACTGCATGGGGTACCAGTTTGAATAATATCTGATAGGGATCCTCACTCACATCTCGATTCTGGAAGAAGCTACATGAAGCTCTCGGTACAAGATTGAACTTCAGTACTGTGTCCCATCCTCAGACGAAAGTTCAGTCAAAGAGGGTGATTCAGATACTGGAGGATATGTTAAGGAGTTGCCTGAATAATTTCTAAGAAAGTTTGGAGGATTACTTGCCGCTAGCAAAATTTGCTTATAACAACTCTATCAATCTAGCATTCAGATGGCACCCTACGAGGCATTATATGGCCGCAGGTGTTGCACACCGTCATGTTGGACTGAGTTGGGCGAGTGGCATGTTCTGGGCCCTGAACTAGTTTCTGATACCGAGGATAAAGTTAGACTGATTTGAGGCTGACTGAAAGCGACATCTGATAGGCAGAAGTCCTATGCCGACCTGAAGCAATGTGAAATTGAGTATTCTGTGGGACACTCTGTTTTCCTTAAGGTCTCGCCATGGAAGAAGGTACTGAGATTTGGTCGTAAGGGCAAGTTGAGCCCTAGATTCATTGGGCCTTATCGTATCCTGAAGCGTGTAGGACCAGTTGCCTACCAGTTAGAATTACCTCCGAAGCTAAATCAGATTCATGATGTATTCCATGTCTCGATGTTGAGACACTACTGCTCTGATCCCACACATATTGTTCCTTTTAAGGAGATCGAGGTTAGGCTAGATCTGACCTTTGAGGAGGCCACGTGGAAGCCTGAGGATGCGATGCAACAGCAATATCCTCATCTGTTCTAATCAGGTAAAATTTTGAGGCCAAAATTTTCTTTTAGGGAGGTAGAGTTGTAATGCCACAAAAATCCCTTGTATATTTATTTTTGTATGTTTGTGACACAAATATCTGTCAGCTTTAGTGGGTATGTGTTCTTGGAGTGTTTGGAAGGTCCCAAGTTCAAGCCTTTGCTTGGGCAAATATATTATGGTAAAGTATATTAGAATGGGCCTGCTGGTCTAGTGGTTTGGTGGAGTGCTAATGTTGCAAAAGGACAGTAGTTTAAGTCCCTGTGTTTGCAAGAGGGATATATTTTTGCTTGATGCCGTGTAGGTGTTTGTGTGTTAGTAAAAGTCTAATGCTAATGAATGGTTATGGGAGTAAGGGAGTGATTTTAGGAGAAAAATGTGGGATTGAGGGAATATTCAATTTTAATTAATTCTTTTCCCAAATTCGGTTTCATCTTTTTCCCAGAATCCCTCCAACAATTCTGACNTTACTCTCTTCCTCCTCTACCATCTTTCCTTTTTGTTTTATTTTTCTTTGCCTCTATATCCAAATTTTGTCCCTTTTTTTCTCTTTTCCCCACATCTTTTGTTTTATTTTCTCTGGACTACAATCTCCCTGTGTTGCTGCCGAAATCCTTTCTCTTCTTTGTTGGCAATTGCTTCTTGTTTCTACCGAAACTCCCCCTTATCCTTTCTTTTTCGTCGATTTCTTACTTAATCAATCTTCTGTCTTTTCAACGTTGGCTGCGTCAGTGGGTAAGTCTTTTGGTAAGAGGGTTACCCCTCAATTGACTTGGGAAATTTCATTTGTTTAATTGTGATAAGTTCCTAACCCTTCGTTATGTCAAATTTTGATTTGACAGCATCAAATCCCATCGAACTTGGTTTACCTACGGAATCATAGGCTACATCTTGTTGGAGCAGTAGGGGTAAGCAACATAAATGAAGTTCGATTGTTGTTGTTTTAGTGGTATTAGTTCTAAAACCACTAATGTTGGGCATGCAATTGCCATTTGTTTTAGGTGTGTTGAACTCAGGAGCGTTACATACCAAAAATCGTGTCAGGAGTGTAAACACAACTCCGGAATTAGAATTCGACAAAAAGCCAAAATAAGTGAATGTCAACGTCACATGGGCATGTGGCCGCCCATGTGGTAGGCCGTGTGACCGTACACGAGCGTGTGATCGACAAGGCTAGCCATGTACAATTCATTACCGGGCCGACTTGAACCATGTGGGACCACACGAGTAAACCACTCGTGCGTATGGGATATTTGGGCTAGGCTATGTGCTGACACGACCAAGGCCATTTTGGGCCGTGTGGGCCATACAGCCACACGGCTGTGTGGGCCCACACGGGCTGACAATATAGGCATGTGAGCCCATTTTTTACTGCTTTGATGTTAAGGTTGCACGGGTCACCCGAGACAACTATGAACCTATCGTGGGGTCGGTAAGCTTACCTAGACCCCTAATTGACTGAAATGACTGTATGACAGATATGATTATGCATGTTAATAAGCATGATGATGTCCCACTGGTTTGATACTGTATGCAATGACTTTATGCATGATATTATTTTTTAGCATGTCATATATGTATATTCCATTGCATTGGGGTGGGGCTTTATATTGTTCGGAGGAAGTGCATTGAAAGGCCTCAGCCTAATTTACTGGCAATTCAGCTGCAAATCACTGTCTAGTGCCTCATTCGGTACTTTTTAAAGTGTAGGGATGGGTGGGTTGATTATATCCCCACATGGGATATAGGGTTGGACTGAGTTGGAGTGTAGAGGCTGGTTGGGTAGGATTTGATATTGCATATTTGTTACTGTACTGAACATGGATACTGTAATGGGCCAAGCCCCAAACGCATGATTGCTACTATATTGTAATCGGCTAAGGCCCTAACTAAAACTGAAACTGTTACTGAAGTGGGCTTAGGCCCAGACTATGATTGCTTTTTGTCTGCTTGCTTATAGGGGGATTACACACTGAGTTTTCGTAAACTCACCCTTCTGTTTTATCTGTACAAGTGACCCCTAGACTTAGGCGGATCGGAGCAGCGGAGGACTCTACGGTGGCCACACGACCCCTTTTTACATTGTTTCGTACTTAATTAAGTTTTTTAAAAAGTTTTATTTGGGGTATTTACTGTAATAAAGGCCTCTACGGATTTTTGCTTAAAATTTGGACTTATATTGTTTTATATTTTATATCTGCTAGAAGTAGGACAAATTTGGGTTTTAAAAGAAATGCATGTGTTTTAGTAAAATACCCACAATGACACAAACTGTTTTAAAAAGCTTATGCAATGCATAATATTTCGAAAAACTAACGACTGAATAAAAATCATGATTTTAGAATTAATAACAGATATTGAGGAATTCTAAACGGAAAATGTTTTAAACAAAGCTACGATTTACTAACACACTACCATGTGACATCGCCAGATTCGGCCATAACGTTTAGGCCAGGTTTAGGGTGTTACATGGATAAATTTAACTCAATTCAATATATATTTCATTCAATTTAACCCAAAATCATATTTTGGAAAAATTACCATTTTGCCTCTATACTTTAATTTCTTTGCTATTTAGTCCCTAGTTCATAAAAATTGAAATTCATGAAATTTCACCACAACCCACTATGAAATAAATATCAACTAGGTCCCTAGCAAGCCTTATATTTCATTAATTTCACAATTTCTCCTTGTAAAATTTTTATTTTTTAATTTAATCCCTATTTGACAATTTCATCAAAAATCTCTTCACAAAAGTTGTTTATCTAGCAACAACTAATCATTTTCTCCCATAACTCAACAATACTCATGCATACTCATTAATGGTAAAAATCTAATAGTTTAACAGTTTCACAAATTAGTCCCCAGGCTAGCTAGATTAAGCTACAATGTTCCCAAAAACATAAAAATCATTAAAAACGGAACAAAAATGCATACCGATCAAGTAAGGAGAAGTTGTCAAAAATGGCTTCGCAACCCTAACGTTCGGTTGAAGATGAATAATAAAATATGATGGTTTTGTTTTATTTGATTAGTTTTGTCATTAATTATTATTTTACCTTAATAACCTTGTAAAATGTTACTAATTTCAAAAATACCAAGCCATCATATTCCACTATCAAAAAATATGGTCTAATTACCAAATAAGGACTCATACTTTAAGGTTCTATAGCTATTTAATACCTTTAGCTACTAGAACTCAACTTTTACACTTTACGGGATTTAGTCCTTTTTATCAATTTGAGCATGTAAATGGTAAAATTTCTTCACGAATTTTTTATATGGTACTACTATCATGTTGTATGCAATAAAATAATAATAAAATAAATTTTTCAACATCATATTCATGGCCTCGAAACCACTACTCTGATTTCACTAAAAATGGGTTATTACAAGAAGCTTGTCGGAGCTATATCACACTATCCATCGGCTCTTTCGGTACTTTAAGATATTTAATTTTGGTTACAATGGAATGTATAGGTATTTTAGCTAATGCTGGCCATGTGTTTTGGTTGCTGGAAATGGCCATCTAACTTGGTTTAAGTTTTGGCATCTTGTTGGTATAATGCCATAGTTTGGCATGTATATAAGTAGCCTTAATATGGTCAATGTTTGGCTTGTTTTGTTTGAATGTTGAAAGGTAGAATGAAAGCCTAAATATGTTGTAAGGTGGAATGAAAGCCTAAATATGCACATTGTATTTTTGTCTTGTGAAATGTTGTATATGTGGTGCATTGGTACCTTAATATGTATGATTTATATGGTTAATTGATGCTAGTTATAGAATGGCATTTTAGTACTAAATTGATTGTGTTTTGATAAGGAAATTTAATGGTATGTATTGATGCAAATTGCTTGGAAGATTGTTGATTTATTTGGCCAAATTGTGTACATGTTTATATATATTTTTAATGCTACCATTTGAGGTGCCTATGGGCATATTAGTTGTATGATATTATGCCCTATGTATATGAATTGATTATGCATTATTTTGGTTCCTTGTTATGGCTTGTGCATATGTGCAATTTTGGGTATAGGTACATGCTAAGATGGGTGAGAAAAGTGGCTTGTAAAATGGCCTATTTTTGCCCACACGGGTAGAGACACGGTCCTGTAGCTTTCAAAAGGGCTACAAGTCAAGCTATTACACGGCTTAGCACACGGCCTAGCACACGGGCGTGTGGTTGGGCCGTGTGACCTAAGTCAAAGAGTTACCTGGAAACAGACACGGGCTGGGACACAACAGTGTATCCCTACTTTGAATGCCCATATAGCCTGGCCACACGGCCGTGTGACCCCTGCAGTGTTGAAATTTTTTATTATTTTTTGAAAAAATTTGAGTTTTCGATTTAGTCACGACTTGTGTCTAACACATATTTAGGGCCTCGAGGGCTCATATAAGGGACAATATATATGTTTTGACTTGGTTTTAATATGTTTATTTATATGATATAAAGTGTTTGTAAATATGTGTTTGTATGATTTGAAAACTCTAGTAATGCTCTGTAACCCAGTTTCAGCGATAAATACGGGTTAGGGGTGTTACATTTGGTGCATGATTTTGACCTTGTACTTGCATCTACCCATTCAAGTGAGGACATTCTTGAATCTTATGGTCTAGTGACCCACATTTTAGGCATGCACTTCTCCTCTCCAACATTCACCCGGATGTCTCTTGCCACAGGTGGAACAATCCTAGATCCTATCCTCTACTGCAACAAAGTTCTAGCAAGGTCGATCATCTCTTGGTTGCCTAACTAGATGCTGAGTCTGTCCACTAGGGCTGAAATCTCCCTTAGTTGGAGCTCTCTCTTGCTCCTTTCGTTCGCTTTAAATGTGCTTAACCTCCTCACAGATCTTGGTCTTCTCTACCAAAGCTTCGAAGACCCTCTCTTCGAGTGGAGCCACTTGTATTATCAAATCAGATCTATGCCCAAATTCAAATTGGGCACACTTATCTTGCTCATTAATTACCATTCCTGGAGCATAGCAACTAAGCCTTCAAAACTTCACCTCGTAGTCAGCCACGAACATATTACCTTGCCTTAGCTTAATGAACTCAAGCCTCTTGGCCTCAACATATCTCACTCACACATATTTCTTTTGGAATGCCTCCAGAAAGTAATCCCACGTTAAGCGATCATCTTGGGTGCCTCTCACAATAGCTTGCCACAAGCGGTAGGCTTCATCACACAGTAATGACATAGTCCCCTTAAAATTTTGTGCAAGGTCTCTAAGCAATCGTGCCATGACTATTAGCACTAGTTTGGGCACTCTCCACTCATTCCAAAACTCACAAATACAGCCTCATTCATAGGCTCGTGCTGACTCTCATCAATAGTAGGTGCTCCCTCCACATTCTCTGCAATAGGCTTAGGGGTTTGCACCTAATATGTAGATGAGTCAATTTGGGTTCCTTGACCCGATGTTTCACGAGCTCTCATTCCTCTAATTCCAACACCGCGAGTACTCATTTTTAAAGTTTTATTCTATCAAAAGAGATAAGTTTTATCGTTATCACTTGAATATTTTTTTAATCAAATTTTCATTTTATCACTTTTATACGAATTCCACTTATTCATCGTTTTTTTCACTATCTAAAGTTGTCTCAATCTAAAAGCTTCCTATAGATTTCTATAGTTTCACTATCCATAATTTTCACATTCCTATAGTTTCAAGGTCTATAGTCTCACATCTAAAGAACACTTACCTCGAATTGACTTCGGGAGGTCTCAAATTTCTTTATAACAAAATCACATGTAACGATTACATGGGCCTTGAAGATGGCCAAAATTATTTTAAAAGAAAATTCACATGTCTTTGAAAACATTTTATTTTGTAAAGCATCTTGTACTTTTTGTTATAGAGTCATGTGTTTCTTTATTGTTAAAAATTTATTTTGAAATGTAATTTTGTTTTTAAAACTCATATTTGCAGTGACTGGTAATCACTAAAGCATTTCTTTGATCATTTAGAGATCTTGTAAAAATAATTCATGCATAATACTTTATTATATCAAAATAATGTCCCATACCATAGTTCATAATAAAAAAATTAAAGTCTCAAAACCATTTAAATACCCCAATTTAAATTCCATAGTTAAAGTCCATAAAACACCAAACCATATAAAAAATCCATAATCACGAAAACATATTATTCCGAGAACCCCTCCAAATATCCAAATTTGAGCATTAAATACGAGGATTACTTAAGACACATGAATACCATGGGTGATTTTTAAAAGGCAAAGTGTGAAATCAAAACAAACACTTATTTTAAAACATAACACATCAAAATACCACAAGACATTTTTCACAAAATTCACACATTATCTCATTTATTGAATCAAACATGGCATGCTTATGAATAATGTACGACTATAAGATTTCCTATCCATCTTCGCTACACACCAATATTAAGGTCCTCATAACTCGTCGATCCAATAACACACCAATTTGTGGACAAGCCGCCAAATAGATACTGATGAACTTCACATAGCACATCGTGGATAAACCACCTCATAATTGCCGATAATGGCCACGTAATTGTAGTTAAACTGCCACATAGCTTACTTCCAAAATCCCACCCCATGCATGTGATATGGCCATTTAAACACATATGTTTCACATTTCACATTTTTCACATATTCATGCTCATAACTCATATTTCTCAGCTTTTACACATATGCATGTATCATGCTCACATTTTCACATATCACATAGTTTTCACTTTAGCATGCTTTAATATAAATATCTATATTAAAACATGGATCTTAACATCCACATACACATATATCACATGTTTAGATAATCACAAATCAATCTAGCCATAAATTACATAATATAGAGTTGAGATCAACATTACATACATCACATATCGCAAATCATGGATTTTAACAACACTTAATAGTTTAGGTCACTTACTTGTTTCCTCTTCGATTGAGGCTTTCAACTCCACACGAGTACTTAAGGTACTCACACATTAATTAATTAAACAAGATTTTAATTAAATAGTAATATTAAAATTCACTTAAAATGAGAGTTAAATCCCACACCTTAATGTAGATCTAATCCATTTGCTCCCTTATAGAAGTTTCGTTTGGGTCTAGCCTTGATCGCAAATCTAAACGCACGATTAACCCATTTTAGTCATGGTTTATTCAAATAAATTGGCTTTTAATACGTTATCTAATGTGAAAATCTCACCAACGCTTACCCTCAATTCGAATACTCAGATTCATCACTCTCGTGATGTTTCACTATTGATTTCTCGAAGGATTGATATGCGGACCCTCATGATAACACAAGATCGTATTAGTACTAATGATTTTCAAAATAATAATAATAAAATATTAATTATTTAGGCCCTTAACCATTCGACCATGTCACAAAATCTTAAGACAAAGGATTTTCAATCACAAACTTCACTTACACTTGTTTTGTTAGGAAATGATCAAAAGAAGGAAAATGGAGCAAAATTGATGGTTGAATAATCTAAAATAATTGAATAAAATAAAATAAAATAGGTGTTTTAGTCACTAGGGTAATCAACAAAAGAAAGATAAGATAAAAAGGAAGAAATCGATCACCGATGCTAACGGTGTCCAACGGTGGTGATAGAGGTAGCTCAGTGGTGGTCTGACTATGGGGAATGTGGTTGTCTAATAGTGGTGCAAAATATTAGTAGGGAGGAGGGTTCAGTCACTTTTAATTGAAAGAGAGGAAAAAACAAAGAAAGAAAATCAGTGGAGAAGGTAACCCACGGTGGTTGCAATGGTGGATACGGTGGCGCGTGGTGGAAGTGGGGAGGGGAAACCAAAAGGAAATGTGAGGGAATATAGGTTGGGGATGGTGGTAAGGTGGTGTTGAAAACAAGCTCACGGTGGTGGAAAGAAAAGGTTGGTGGTTGTGGTGGCAAAAAAAGAGAGAAAAATGAGAGGAAGAAAATTAAAAAAAAATTGAGACTAAGGTGCAAATGGGGGTGATGGACTGCACAATGGGTGGTGTAGCTTTGTCAACCATGACAAAGTTCAATGCACCACAAGCTTATGGCAAGAGAAGAGCTTTTGGCTAGGGAGTGAAACAAGGAGCGAAAAGGGGGATGTGTTTCAATTTAAAAGGGCAAGTTTGACTTGCTTATGGAGAAAGGGAATCCTCCCTATATGATAAAATAGGTGGACGACAGTGATAGCTAGCACATGCTAAAAATGTGCAAATATTAAATTAAATGTAACAACCCGATTCTGGGCCTAGTTGGAATAGTGGTTTCGGGACCACAAATCTGACGAGAGAAAATATGGTTATTATTATATTTTTATGGTCTA
>JABFAF010277719.1:0-13472 GCA_013677275.1 Gossypium schwendimanii | reverse complement strand
AAATCGTGCATTTGAGATTTATTTATTTAGTTCACTTAGTTTAAAATCTTAGTTTTTAATCACCCTCTTTAAACAAAATATTTTTTTTACCAAAGTGTTTTAAATAGCATTCATAAATAATTCTTTTCATAGTCCCTATGGGTACGATAACTCGACATTTACTTGTCACTTTATTATTTGTTGCGATTGTGTACACTTGCACATTTTCGTCGTTCCAACGTTCTAATGGAATAATTAGGAAATTTATAAATTATAGATACGATCTTCAATCCTTTGTATTTATTTATTTTACTGTACTAACATTTTTCTTTTCTTCAAGGAATTTTTAGTATACACACTTGAAAAGATGAAAGATTCCTGCAAAAGTAGCTACCAAAACCAATCGTGGACGAATTCGATTACATGTGGTCTGATGATGAAATAAATTATGATGATGAAATTTATGAAGAAAGAGTCTGTGAGGAATGGGAAATTCAGGAAAATCAAAGACTATTGATGCTAGAATTGAGCCAACTCAGAGGTGATGTCTCAATAGATCTACAAGATCGTAACAGGAGCATAGATGTAAATATAATCTATCACCAACTAGAACAAACGCAATGTGATAGCAAAGATGAAAAGGAGAATTCAATAGCAAGAGTCCTTAGGGAAGTTGTAATCTTGAGTAGTCAAAAAACACTAAGTTTAGAGAATAATCTGAAGGAACCTAGTGAGTTCGAAGATGAAACAAGGATACAAAAGAATGTCCAACTTAAAAAGAGTCAACAGTAGAACGAACAGCTGATTCAAATATTGAATTTTCTCTTCTAACGACATTACTTTCATCAAAATTAGAGGATAAACAACATCAAGCTTTAAATGAGAAGGTAAGTGCTTCATCCCTATTTCAAACTTTCTGTGAGATGTTAACTTTTATGGAACCAACAGAGGGATCACTAAATCCTTCAAATACTGTAGAAGAAACTAAGAATTACATAAAGGAAGACCCATTGAATATGGATAAACTTTGTAAAATAAAAACCCTTAATCAAGCACATCAAAAATTCAAAAACCTAGGGAATTTTACAATATTAATCAAGTTAGGGACCATACATATTGATAAATTTTCGAGTGACATAGAAGTTACTCCTAATCAATTTACCCTACCAACAAATAAGAAACTAGAGCTAAGTTATAAATTACACAATTCTTATCTGAACTTTATGATAAAATTGGCACTCGACTAACAAAAATGACGGAAGAAGGCTTAATCGAACAACGCAAGTATAAATTGTGGGATGAATACATTACTCTATACTTCGAAGAAAATTTTGAAAAATCCCTAGTGTTGGAATATTTTTTAAGTCCTACAAGGATTATTAATAACTTTAAGAGGAGAAAAATTAAAAGTGTAAGTGAAACATATCACGAGAATACTCTACAGAAACAAAACTATTAGAAGAATCTAGGACCATGAGGTTAAAAAATACTTAAAAATGTGGCTAACCACCTCAATTTGCGAAAGGTATTTTTTGTGTTAAATGTAGGACAAAAGAGTATAATCCAAGAATAGTATAAAAGATAGCACTAGAAAGAACATAGGTTTTTCCCCTTACTTATTGGTTAATTTTTTTCCATTTAGTTGTGTTTGTTTGATGTTTATTATTGTTTTTGTGTGTTTTTGCTCTTTATTTTTCTTTTATAATATTTAGTATTCACTAACTGGTTTTTCTTCATTACTAATTCTTTAACTTCAATTTAGGGTTTTTATGACACAAAGCAAGTCAGATTTTCTTGCTGATTTTGATTCAGAAATTAAAAGGACTATTTGGAGTAGACTTCGAGAACAAAGAAATATGGATCTACCAGGGAACAATGCAACCATACCCCAGATGCAACAGAAAAATGTTAATAACCTATTATTACTGCAAGATACTCGAATACAAAATAAGACTATACGAGATTTTGTAGTACCTGTTTTGGATGATTTACAACCATGAGTTGTTAGGCTAGCAATCCAAGCTGGGAATTTTGAACTCAAGTCGTAATGTTTCAAATGTTGAATTCTAATGGACAATATGCTAGACTGCCAGATGAAGATGCGAGAGAACATCTTAAATCCTTTTTATTGATCTGTGCTTCCTTTAGTCAACAAGGCGTTCCTGATGATTCCTTGAAGATGCAATTATTTCCTTATTCCTTACAGGGAAAAGCTCGTACTTGGATTTTTGGGCAACCTGTCGGCTTCTTGGGATGCACTAGCAACACAGTTTTTTTATGATTTAACCCACCGACAATGAATGCTTGTCTTCGAAATGATATTACTACTTATCATTAGTTGGATGATGAAAATCTTCACACCACATGGGAATGTTATGAATCTTTACTTCGACGTTGTCCCATGCACGAAATTCAACCAAAAACACAAATTGAGATTTTTTATAATGGGTTGAATTCACATACAAGGAATCTTGTCAACGTATCAGCCAATGGACCTCTGTTGGATTGTACTTATAATGATGCAATGACAATTCTTGAGAGAGTTGCTTACAATGATTATCAATACCCTATCTCTAGAGCTGCACAAGCAAAAACTACTCTAGGAGTTATTGAATTGGATCCAATAATCGCACTAAGTGCTCAGGTTTCTTCTCTCACAAACATGATTAAAAATATGCAAGGGACTAGTGGCGTTGCACCTATATAAGTCGCTCAGGAAGTTGATGTTCCTACTTTTTGTTGTGAGATTTGTAGTGACAACCATAGCTATGAAGATTGTCCACAACATGCAGAGAATGCCTGTTATATTAGTAACATCTGCAACAATTCTTATGGTAACTCTTACAATAACTCTGCACTCAACCAACAGTTTTGGGGAACTAAGAATGGTGGAAAAACTTCTGCAACATTAAGATATGGGAATACATCTACTCAAGGCAATTATAATCCCAAACAAGGGAATTACAATCAACAACAACAAAACTACAATCAGCACACTCAGATGCATCCACAACAAAATTTGATGCAGCTACAACACTCTTCAATACCAAATCAGCTTGTTTAAGGACATCAACCGCAACTGTACACTCAAGCTTCTACTTCTGACCCATTAGCAACTCTTAAGGCATTAATGCAGGAGCATATTACTCGCATGGAAGCTATTGTACAAAGGAATTCATCTTCCATTCGAGCATTGGAGGCACAATTACGACAACTTGCTCCAAATCTGACTCGACGACTAGGCTCATTACCTAGTGACACGAAAAATCCTAGTTCGAGGGGAAAGAACATTGTAAGGCTATTACTCTTAGAAGTGGTAAACATACTGGCAAACTATTTATTGATTCAACTGTAGTGCCTCAAGATACAGATGGAGTGATCATTGGTGAGAAGGTTGAATCTGAAGAATTTTTCGACGAATCAAACAAATAAGTTCTACAAATTGTCACTCATATGCCTAGTGTCTGACCGTCAAAAATTTCGATTCAATCAAAGGTGTCGACGATAAAGATTCAGAAAGAATGAGCATGAAAACCAATATCAGCAGTTCCTGGACACACTGAAGCAACTACAGATCAACATTCCTTTAGTAGATGCTCTGGTTCAAATTCGGAGTTATTGGAAATTTATGAAAGACCTCTTGTCAAGAAAAAGAAGCTCATTGATATTGAAACTATTGCACTCATAGAAGGCTGTAGTGCTGTTATGATAAACAAGTTTCCCCCTAAATTGAAAGATCCTGGGAGCTTTACCATACCATGTTCAATTGGAAATCATTATTTGGGCAAGGCTCTATGCGACTTAAGAGCTAGTTTTAACCTAATGCCACTATCTACTTTCAAAAAGTTGTTAATTGGTCACATGAAATCTACTACAGTGACATTAAAATTAGTCGATTGATCCTTGGCTCAACCTAAAAGGCAAATAAAAGACATATTAATTCGAGTGGATAAATTTATTTTTCTGGTTGATTTTATCATACTTGACTGCGAGGCAAACAAGGAGGTTCCCATATTCTTGGGACGACCATTTTTAGCCACCGACCGAACTCTTATTGATGTTTATAAAGGTGAACTAACCATGCGACTTATTGATGAGCAAGTCACCTTAAGTGTTTTTGAATCTATTCAATGCAAGGACAAAGAAGAATGTCATACTATCGATGTGCTAGATGATCTAATTAAGGAAGAATTCAATGACCAAAGCAAAGTACTTTCTGAAGAGTTTGCAGTGACATCTGATGTCGAATCCTTAGACGATTGTGAAAGCATGTTGAAGCTAATAATCTTGAAGTCAACCATGGATGGCAAATTGAATCCTTAGACCTAGCCAACAGAACAACCTAAATTTTCAAACTATCTATTGAAGAAGCTCCTACTCTGGAATTGAAACCAGTAACTTCTCATCTTAAATATGTCTTTCTAGGTGATCAGAATACTCTCCCAGTTATTGTCTCTGCAACACTGGATGTAACTCAAGAAGAGAAATTGGTTCATATTCTCAAGCAACATAAACGAGCTATCACTTGAAGTATTACCAATATTCAAGGTATTAGTACTTCTTTTTGCATGCACAAGATCAAGTTGGAAGATGCAGGTAAGCAATCGATTGAACAACAAAGAAGATTAAATGAGAAGATGAAAGAAGTTGGTAATAAGGAAATCATAAAATGGCTTGATGCTGGAATTATTTACCCAATTTTTTATAGCGATTGGGTAAGTCCAGTGAAATGCATGCCTAAAAAGAGTGGCATCATTATGGTTCACAACGATAAGGACGAATTAATTCTTACAGGTATTCCAATGGGATGGCGAGTTTGTATGGATTATCGTAAATTGAATGCAGTCGCAAAGAAGGATCACTTCCTGCTTCCTTTCATCAACCAAATGCTGGATCAACTTACTGGAAAGACCTATTATTGCTTTTTATACGACTATTCTGGGTACAATCAAATTGCTATTGCACCGGAGGATCAGGAGAAAACAACTTTCACATGTTCTTTTGGTACTTTTGCTTTTTGTCGTACGCCTTTCGGTCTTTGTAATGCACCAGCCACATTTCAAAGGTGCATGATAGTAATATTCTCAGATATGATCAAAGACTCTTTAGAGGTGTTTATTGATGATTTCTCAATCTATGGGAATGATTTTCATCATGACAATTTGTATAAAGTACTAAAGCGATGTGAGGACACACATCTTCTCCTAAATTGGGAAAAATGTCAGTTCATGGCAACTAAAGGCATTGTGTTAGGACATCACATCTCTAATCAAGGCATTCAAGTAGACAAAGCTAAAGTGGAAATAATTAAGAAATTACCTCCACTAACAAATGTGAGGGCTATCTGCAGTTTTCTTAGACATGCGGGGTTTTATCTAAGGTTTGTTAGAGATTTTTCGAAAATTGCAAAGCCCTTATGCTCATTGCTAGAACAGAATCAAAAATTCTTCTTTGACGATGCATGTCTGGATGTCTTTATTCAGTTAAAAAAGAAGCTAGTGAATGCACCCATTGTCGTTGCACCAGATTGGTCTCAACCTTTTGAAGTTATGTGCGATGAAAGTGACTTTGCTATGGGTGCAGTTCTAGGACAATAAAAAGGAAAAATATTTCACGCCATCTATTATGCTAGCAAAACTTTTATAGAGGATCAACTCAATTATACCACCACAGAGAAAGAATTACTGGCTGTAGTCTTTTCTTTCGACAAGTTTCGTTCCTATCTTGTCGGTGCAAAAGTTAATGTATTCATTAATCATTCAGCATTAAGATATCTCTTTACGAAAAATAATGCCAAACCAAGACTGATACACTGGATTTTACTGTTACAAGAATTTGACACAGAGATAAAAGATCGTAAGGGTTCAAAGAATCATGTTGCAGACCATCTGTCCTAATTGGAAGTTGACAGTGAAGATGAAAACAAAATTCAAATTGTCGACGCATTCCTAGATGAGAAGTTATTTGTTGTAGATGCAACTCCTTGGTATGCGAATTTGTTAATTATCTAGTATGTGGAAAACTCCCATTGGGTGTCACAGGCCATAAAAAAGAAATATTTATTTGTGACATAGTGAAGTATCATTGGAACGAGCCATATTTATTCGAGGTGTGTAATGACAACATCATTCGACATTGTGTTCTGGACGAGGGGATGCTTTCATTCCTGAAGCATTTTCATGATTCTCCTTATGGAGGTCATTTTGATGGTATGGGAACTGCTGCTATAATTCTCCAATGAGGATTCTACTGGCTGACATTATTCAAAGATGCCACAATTTTGTGAATCAATACAATAGATGTTAGTGCACTGGTTCTATATCCCGACACAATGAAATATTGCAGTAGCCAATTATGGAGGTTGAATTATACGATGTTTAGGGTATGGATTTTATGGGACCATTTCTAAGTTCATTTGGAAATCTTTATATATTAGTAGCTATTGACTATGTCTCGAAGTGGGTTAAAGCTGTTGTAGTCCCAAAGGATGATGCAAAGACAGTGCTAAAATTTTTTCACAAGCATATACTCACCCACTTTGGTGCACAAAAGGCATTGATTAGTGATCAGGGTACACACTTTTATTGCAACCAAGTGGCAACTGCACTGAAGAGATATGGAGTTAATCATAGAATTAAGACTACTTAACATCCGCAAACCAATGGACAAGATGAAGTATCAAATCAACACGTTAAGAACATTCTTGAGAAGGTTGTAAACCTGTCGAGGAAAGATTGGTCCTTCTGATTGGATGACACTTTATGGGCATTATGGACAGCATAGAAAACCCCATTAGGGATGTCACCGTATCAATTGGTTTTTGGGAAAGCATGTCACTTGCCAATCAAACTGGAACACAAAGCAATATGGGCAATTAGGCAAGTGAACTTGGATTATGAAGCGGTGGAAAGAAAAAATTGTTGGAATGTCACTGAACTAGAGGAGATTAGGAGAAATGCTTATGAAAACACTACAATTTACAAGGAAAAGACCAAACGATGGCATGACAAGATTATTTTACAGTGACAATTTCTCGCAGGTCAACAGGTTTTATTATTCAATTCTTGATTTAAATTGCACCGAGGTAAATTACGTTCACGTTGGTCTGGACCTTTTGAAGTTGTCGACGTATTTCCTCATGGTGCAGTCACAATTTGAGGTTTACGTGATGGACACCAGTTCAAAGTAAATGGACAGAGGCTGAAACATTATTTTGGCAACATTGATCAAAAACAGGCAGAGATCATTAAATTGGTCGAAAAGTTTTAATTTTTAATTATTACTCTGTAATTTTAGTTTATTTTATTTATATTTTGTTAAAGTGTGTTTTCCTTCCTTTTTCCAGAATAATTAGGTACCATTATTGACGCATTAAAATCTTACATCAACGCATTCCATAAGTTTGTACTACCATTTTTAACTCATCAGAATTTAGAGAAATTTAGATTCCACCGTTGGATCAAAAATCACTTAGCCATTTGATCCTTCTGAGCGAGCACAATTCTTATTGGACACAACTATTCCCGTCAGCCTTATATCTCTCCACAAAACAACACGCCTCTCCATCTTCCTCCTTCACTCACTATAAATCCTCTCCCATTTTACTGACTGTAATGCATTCAAACAACCATTTTTATTTTCTTTTCTCTTCCCAAGATCATGTCTTTTTAACTTTAAATTGTTTTCCCTCCATAAAAGATGGAAAAAACAAGATGCTCGGTCAAGAAAGCCATCAAATCTGCTGAAGAACATGCATCCTCTGCTACCGCAGTTTGTAAATCAGAATCCCCCAGGCCAATGTAGACAAAGGAGCTAGTAATATTTTTGAATAAAGTGGTAAAGAAATGATTTCATGACAACATGTTGAAGCGAAACTTCCATCTAGAACAAGGCATTTCCCTTTCGCCACAACAAGACTTGGGTAGGCAAGTCTATAAAACCATCTTGAGGTTGAAGTGGGAAACTTTTTACACCCATCTTAGAAGCTACTCTCCTTCACTGGTACGTGAGTTTTATGCTAATCTCTACAATCATAATTTAGAGTTCATTTTCATTCAAGAAGGTTTAATACCATGGGACGCTAAAAAAATTAACAAGCTGTACAACACCAAGGTCAATGTCGATGAACACTCCGAGTTCATTGATCACATCACAGATGAAAAATGAGACCTATTGGTGAAAGACTTGTGTGCCGAGGGAGCAGTGTGGATGGGTTCCCATCAAAAATAATTATACGATGCACCGTCGCTTCCTGGCGCTACAAGGAAAATTTTGGTTTAATTTTGTCAACTGCAGACTAAAGCCCTCTACTCACAGTACCACAATCACCCTCAACAGAATGTGTCTGATACATTCTATCGTCAAAGGTAGAAAAATTGATGTAGGCGTGATACTTCACCAAGAAATAGCTAACTGCACCACAAGGTAAACGAGAATCTTGGTTTTCCCATCACTGGTGATGTTATTGTGCTAACAAAAAGGAATCGTACCCCATGCTAGTGAAGAAGTCTTGGAAAATAAGGGCCCAATCAATAAAGCCTCTGTAGCAAGAATGAGTCGTGGCAAGGACACGCTGATACTGAAGGAGGCAGAAACTAGTAAGATAAGAAAAGCCAAAGCCAAAGTCAACAACAAAGGAACAAATCTGAATCCAAATACTTCATTATGGCGAAAAATGAAAGATATCGAAAAAAATGGTCAATTCCATCAACAATAGGCAGATAGACATGTCGCTACAATTGAGGATATGGAAAAATCCCAAAATTTGTTTTATGCTTATACAAAAGCCTGGAACTGTTCTATTGTAGCCACATTAGGCCAACTAAGCCCATCCCCACTACCAGAATTCCCAGTGTTTCTACCAATCATTCAAAATTATGACCTATCTTCCTCGGATGATCACTTAGAAAACCTAGATAGATCGGTGCCACATTATGCAGGTATCTAAATATGAGAAAGAAGAGGAATCCAGAGACATTGAGAAATGCCTGTGAAAGATTGATAGCTTGTTTGAAGATGGTATTTTTGCTGATTAAGAGGATATTGTTGTTGAGAAAGAAGTTGTTGCTGTAGAAGAGGAAGTTTCTGTTGTAGAAGAGGAAGTTGTTAAAAATGAGAAAGAAAAAGAAGAAGAATATTCTGTTGAGAAGACTATCGCCGCACCCAACTCAGTGGGTGCAAATATTGATAATTTGGAGTGAGCTGGAATGAGATTGGTGGAAGTTGCTGAGGTAACCAATGAGGAGCAATGCAATTCATTGACAATAGTGGTCTACACTGGACCACTCCAGGTGGCCTCTCCTACATAGGAAGCAACTGATGATGCTGGGGCAGAGCCGGGAACTGAAGAGCAATCCGAGGACTGTGCAAAGTCCAAAGAAAAGAAGTGGAAGCACTCCAAGGGTAAAAAAAGTGAAAGCAGGAAGAGAAGAAAAGGAGTAGAAAGAAACATCATGCAGCCACTTTGACAGCTGCGGATAACTGAGTTAGTTTATTTTAAGCTTTAGTTATAGTATTCATGCATTGCATGTAGCTGTTAGTTTTATTTTGATAAGTATATATTTTCATTGCATTTTCATTGTCATTACATTTTCATGATAATGCACTAGGGACAATGCAAACTTTAAGTTTGGGGGAATGCACATGGGGCTTGAAAATGCACCCACACTTCAAAAAAATTTCTTTCAGTAATGAAGCACGCAAGGTTTAATTATAGTTAATGAAAATTTTTCAAAAATTTTTTTTACATTTGGTGCTTAATTCTTGAATCATGTGAATTATCAATGAATAAGTTGGATAAATTTGACAGAAGGTTGTCTTCAATTCTTTGATGAATAGATTAGGTTGCATTAGTAATGGATGACTACTAACGTTCCTTAAATTTTGAATTAATATGTTTTTTATAGCTGCTTATATATGTATATATAGTTATAAATAGAGACACTCCAAAGTAGGTGTAGTATGGAATGTTAAAAAGGAAACACTCCAACACAAATGTTAGAAAAATCAATTTGGCCAAAGGCTATCACTGCATGAGTGTGTGTCAATGTAATTACGTACTCCCTGGGGGTTTGTTGCACCCCATCATTACTTCTCAAGAATAAAGGTGTAGTAATGCAACGATATCCTTTATTCCAAAACAAATAAAAAATAAAAAATAAAAAATATGTATATATATACTTAGTATTGTACAATAAATGCTATAATGGTAGATAGAACTTAGGGTTTGAAGCATGATGCTAGCATTGATAAAGTTGCAACCTTATTCATTCATGCTTGTGAATTGTCAATGCAATATTCTTTCATCTGAATGTGATTCATCCATTGGGAATTTAGAGGATTCAAGTTGCAACAATGATCATTTGCCTTAGTAAAAATTTCTTTAGCCTTGGTAGTTTCTGTTTTACTTGAAGACAAGAAAAAACTCAAGTTTGGGGGAGTGATAGCACTAGAAAGAACATAGATTTTTCCCCTAACTTATTGGTTAAATTGTTCCCATTTAGATATCCTTAGCATACATTTTAGCATTTTAAGTTTAGTGAATTGCATTTTATAACTCAATGAATCCTAACCTATTTTATCCTTAATTTTGCTATCTTTTTGCATTAATACCACTGCATAAGTGAATTCCACATTGCGTCCAGAATTGTTGCCGCACCAGACAACTGTCCGGATAAGAACTAAAATTGCGTAAGCTGTCCAGTCTGGTATAACCAACCTGTACGTACAAGGACAGAATAATTCTGAGGAAAGGACACCTGTACTGTTGGAGGAGGACATAAAAGGTGGACGTGAGAAGAAAATGGGTGTTTTTTTTTTCGAATCATAATCTTCATCATCCTACCTTGAAGCTTGCAACCATGGCAGCTTAAGCCTCTCACGGGTGAGCCAACGTGAAAACCAGATGCAGACTAGCTTAAGACATCGAACCCCAATGTCTCAACATCGGCAACCTGCTAGGGGTTCCGTGACACGGAACCCCAATTTCGCAACATCACTGTAATTTTTACAGGGTCGACCTGACTCGATTGTGCAACCCACCAGATTTTAACTTAATTTTACCCAGTTTTTAACTCTAAAATACCCTTTTTAAAATCTAAAAATCCTTTTAATTTAAACCTAGAACCCCATTAACCTCTAAACTCTCTCAAATCATCTCAAAATTCTTCAAACCTTAACTTTCCCTTCTTCTTCCTTTCTTTTTTATTTTGCTACAATCTTTTCTTCTTCTTTTTTTGGTGCAAGTTTTACAATAATCACTCACAAGGGAAGTCACCACAATCTTGGGGAAGGACACAACAAGATTTCAAAACCAAGGTTAAGAGTTCCAACTTGAATCTACTATTCTATTTCCTTTAAAACACATTGCTTGTTAGTTTGTTAGTGCTCCTAGAAATAATTATATTTAAAATGCCTCCTAGGAAATCAAGAAAGACTAAGGCATAAGAAACACTAATGGTTTCAGTCCTTTTAGAATTTCAAAACCGAAATGTCGAGAAATATTTTCTCAATTTACAAGGAAAAATTTTAATTTAAGAAAGGGGGTTTGAGCCACCGATAATTCTATGTAATGAGGTTTGGACATTAGTTTGATATAATTGATGGGAGTGATTTGTGTCACTCCTAAAGAAAATGTAGTCATCCCAGTAGTTTAAGAGTTCTATGCCTCTTTCAGAGACCAAAATATGAAGAGAATAGACCATATGATGAAATATGGGAAACTGTTGTGGTAAAAGGTAAGGAAGTACGAGTTACTCCTTGAAAAATATGTGAATTTTACAACGCCTCATACTATGCAAAGGAATTCTTGGATAACACTAATTTAAACACATTTAGGAACTTAGAAATGGTTGACGATGTAAAATATTTAACTGAAGAGAGAGGCATATGGAACCATAGATCAGATACTGAGTTACCAGCTGATTTTAACTAAGCAATTAAGTTTCAAGTAACTAAGATGTGGATGTAACTTATTTGTACTAGAATAGCACCTGTATTGAATGTCTCTAACGTAAACACTTTTCAAGCTATTTTGTTGTATGGTATTTTGCAGGAAAAACAAATATGTGTTGGGAGACGGATACATCAAAACATGAAGCAATGCAGTAGTAGCCAAAAGGTTGGGATCTTTTTTCCTCACCTTGTGATAGCCTTATGCAAAAAGGCTAAAGTTCTAATAGAAGATAATGAGAAATTCATGAAGCCAACAAAGAGTTTGATCAGAGATTCCATATACACTAAATATGTTGAGCTTCAAAGAAAATAGGTTATAGATTGGAACCAAAGAAGAAAGCATAAAATAGAAATTGCTACTTCACTAAAGTAATGAACTACTCGAAAAGAAATAACAAGTGAGACAGCAAAGATAGATTAGATGATCCACTAGATTCAAGAATCAGGACCCGTCCAAGAGTTTGCGTGACAAAACAATATCAGAAAACCAAACTACCTACCAAACTTGGATACATTCGGATCATTCAACATTAGATTCGAGGAACAAAAGAGTAAAAAAGAAGGACAGGAGGAAGAGGCTATTGAGAGAGACTTCCAAAGAGAAGAGGATGACTACGATGTGGCATTTCAACTGTATTATTCCATACCAAAAAGGCCCATCATCCGTAACCCAACCCGGGATACACATACGTCGGGTGGTGGCACTTCTCAGGGATATGTCTCGGGCAAGGGAAAGGCACCTATAGAGAGGGGGCAGTTGCCCCATTTTGATGATTTAGGTGATTATTCTATTAGAGTATGACCAAAGAGCAATCATGATATGATTGTAATAGCATACTTGTTTTACCTCATTTATTAATATAAGGCATTACCATTATTATTTTAGTTTTTTTTTGTGTATATAGATAAACTATTTTATAATAATGTCCTGAAATAATATGATTATTCTTAAAAGATCCTTAGTCGAGTATTATTGTGAGCTTGGACAATAATAATGCATTAAGACTAACGTGTAGTTTATTGATGACAAAGTGTTACCATTGGCATGGGATGTCAAAATCAATACATGAGGATATGTGTTAGAGAACAACGTATTGACTGACCCGCTATGAGTATGTTTCTTGGATTATTATGTAATAGTCATAATATTACTCATAGTGATTACTATGTATACGGTCCTTAAACTTGAGATCATGATACGACCCCGCCCCGAAAAACGTCCTTGGTTCAGCCCATCGGGCACCATTCGCAAACTCTTGCAAACTGATTTAGCTTGTTCCAGCTCAATGGGGCTCAATTCAAGCTAATTTCAGTTCATTGAGCTTGAATTCCAATCTATTTCAATTTTATGCTTTTAGTTTGCATTAATTTGCTGGAATAAAACATGTAATTGTTTTTAGTTAAATTAATTAATTTGTTTAAAAAAATCTAGACAACTAATTAATTAAGTATTTTAATTATGACCAAATTACGTACTTAATTAATTAAGTGTTTAAATTATGTCTCAATCTATTACATGTTATAAATATGTTTGGACGAAT
>JABFAF010277717.1:0-18544 GCA_013677275.1 Gossypium schwendimanii | reverse complement strand
TCTAATACATACACATATGCACAAATATGTCATTTATTAATTTACTACCTTACTAAGCCGTATCCTAGTAATTTTCAAATATAAATCAAACACTTGTCATTTACATGCAAAGACATCTCATAAAACATAATCATTATATATAAATAAATATAATATAGAAATCAAATCTACTAATGCATTACATGCCAAAACTGAACCTATATATATATATGTATAAGTGATATTAATCCTGTAACATATCATAAGTCACTTATAAAACTAATTTCGTAAACAAGACTCATTATACCAATTACCAATTCTAATTACAATATGTATATCAATTTAAGTATAATACCATTGCAATAATCCACACTTAACAAATATAAGAAAAAGTAACGTTAACATATAACTGGACATTTAGTTCCATGATTTAAACACCACTACCAAAACACAAGGTAATTTATAGTCATCAATAAGAACTCATTCATCAACTATACCTAATCAGTTAAATCAAATTATAACAAACCATAATTGTAAATCATGCCAGCCTTCAAGACTATATCATCATGCATATAACCAAATACGTCATATACCTATAATATACCTATTTCTTTTGAAATGGGCTTAAACTATAACTGAATTACATCACCATCAACAATATGCCAAACACATCACACACACATATATATATACCATAACCGAAATTTGCTTAAAATTAAGCATCATATCTAGCCATTTTTGCATGGCTTAATATTTACAAATTCAAAATTAACCCAAAACACAAGCTAGCCTATACATGCCATAAGTGTAAGGTTCAACTTTTTAAAATACCAAATTAGCGATCGATAGTATGTCTGATTATTCTGACGATCCGCGAGCTCGTAACTTGATTCCAAAACTCTAAAACAACAAGTAAACACACACAGAGTAAGCTTGAATAGCTTAGTAAGTCATAAGAAACTAAATCATTTCAAAGATATCTAATATAATTTAATTAGGCCAAATCAAGTTGCCCTTAATCACATCTACATTTATCATACTAGCGAATTCATATAACATCACCAAATATTAGTAATTTAACATCATCTGACCGAATGCACATATACTCATAAGCACGGTGAGACTCTCAAAACTAATTTAACTTACCTTTACGACCGAATCTAAGTATTTTCTTCCACGGTGAGACTTTAAAAAACACTTTATCCCTGATCTGAAACTCTATATCTTTTCGTTTCAAGTTTGCATATGATTTTTGACGATCTGACACTATTTTCAGACTTTTGTGGATTACTTTAACGTTTTGTTCAGTCTCTCTGATTAAATCAACCCCGTGTATCTTATTTTCATGAAGCTCAGTTCCATATAATGGTGTCTGACATTTTAATACTTGATTAAAAACTATTATTGTACGCAAATTCAATTAGAGGCAAGTATTGTTCCCACATACCTTCAAACTCGAGGATGCAACATCTCAACATATTCTCAAGGATCTGAATGATTCGCTCGGACTGACCATCTGTCTGGGGATGGAAAGCAGTGCTAAAATGTAGTTTAGTACCTAGTGCATCTTGCAGTTTCTTCCAAAACCATGATGTAAACCTCAGATCTCTATTCGAAATTGTAACGCCTCAGAATTTGGGCCTAGAAGTAGCGGGCCTTAAGCGTGGGAACTCATAAAAGTTTATGTGTGCGAGATAATATCATAAATTAAGTGTAGCTTTGGTGGCTAAGTATTTGGGCATATTTGGGAGTGCTTGAGAAGCATGGGTTCAAGTCTGGGTGTTTACAAAATTTTAATTTGGACTCTTAAGTGAACCTGGATGTTAGCTTATAGGACTTAAAATTAGTGGTTGTTTTATGACAAAAAGAGAGAAGGGATCTAGTGGCAAGCTGGCACTACATGTGCGGCAAGGAGTCTGAGGTTCGAGGCATGGCATGCATAATTGCATGTTTATTTTGCTACTTGAGCTAGGGAGGTGTTGGAACTGGACTAGAACACTGTGGTTGAATTGGTCATAAGAATTTGATTTGAATTTGAATGGGGAGTTGGAGTAAATCAAGGAGAAAATTTGGTGGAGGCATTAGTAAAATTTTTGAAAGATTTTGAAATGGGAGAAGTTGGAGCCGATTGAGGGGAGTTTTGTTTAGGTAAATTCGGCTAGAGAGTGCATTGGGTGCATTTTCGGCAATTGCTTTCCTTTATGCCGGTTTATTTTATTTTCTCTCTTCTATCTATAGTGCAAAAGATTGTCATAGACTTTTTTGGTTTTTTTCCGTTTTGGTTTTCTTTATTCTCTTTTCCCTGTTTCCTATTCTTCTTAATGTGAGTCGGATTCAACTTCTCTTTCTCTACCTTCATTCTTTTTCCCTACTCTATCGATCAAACGTTTCGACCTACAAGCGTTCTAACGAATCATTTCTCCAGCCTCTAAAGTGCCGAATCTATTCTTCTCTTGTGGGTTGATTGAGTTCAATTTTTCTGGTTGCCAATTGTTAGGGGTAAGTGGTTATGTGCTTTCAAATACTGGCCGAATGTCTAGTTCTCTTGTTGGCCGTGTGTTTTCCTTAGGATAGTAATTGTTTAACCTTTGTTATTGATATTGATGCTTAATAGATAATGTTGTGGTACAAATAAACCACAAAGAAGTGATACCGATTCATAATCAAACGGCTTTGGAAGTATAAGATGATTCAGTCAAGGTTCTATGCTCATGGGCTACTGTGTTTCTCTCCATCAAGGTGTGTACACATTATTTACGTTTAAGGACGGCAAATGTCGAAATGCTGGGATGCTGAAATACTGGAAAGCCTACGATACGGCGACGGCTACTACATGGGTGCACGAACACTCGTGTGGGGGAGTCGACACATTGACAAAGGCCACCATGAGCAATCTCATAGACTTGGCCGTTATTAGGCCTAATGGGCCGATTTGGGTCAAGTGGGCTCGCGTGGGTAAATTTCACTGTTAAGTGAGAAATTGATAGGCTTGTCATGTCGCGCACATGACTTAGGTAGTTCTGGGCTTCGCTGGGCAAAAATAGGTCGTGTGGGTCTAATGGGAGCGTGGGTCTCATACAGAGGAAACTTGAGGTAAGTGGCTATTAATGAACCGGGTTATGGTGTATAAATAGCCGTATCTGATTTTGGGCTGTTCTAGGCCTCAATGGGCCTAAATGGGCTATGTGCGCCCAGTGGGCTTGTGGGCCACACGGGTAAAATGTATGTGATGTGGTAAGTGTTGTTGGACTATGACGTTTGCATAGTTGGGGCCGTTATGGGCCTCGATGGGTCGAAATAGGTTGCGTGGGGCCAATGGGCTTGTGGGCCCACACGGGTAAAATCCTCAGTAAGTGATCATTGATAGGTTAGTTTATGAGGCTCACGATGCCGTATGTGAATCTTGACTAAATGGGCCACACGAGCGTATGGGCCCACTTGGGCCCAATAGTGAGTTTTGGGCCCATATACACTGTTTTGGCCATGTAGGTTATTTGAGTTGCTCAGAGTGACGATAGACCTTTTAGAAGGTCGTAATAAATACTAAGACCCTAATATTTGTAAAATGATCGCAATGCCCCTGAAAGGTAAAATGACTGTTTTACCCCTCGGGGTTAGATGATTGATTTGTCTATGATTTGTATGACTGATTCTGAGCATGGCATTCTGTACACAGACATACTACATGGGGTGGGGATTCTGTTATGGAGGAAGTACTGTACTGATGGCTCTGCCACAATCACTGTTACTGGTGGCTTGGCCACATATACTGTTACTGGCAGCTTTGCTGCGATACTGTCACTGGTAGCTTTGCTGCGATGCTACTGATGGCTTTATGCCGATCATATTATCGTTACTAATGGCTGTGTGCTAATCATATCACTGCTATTGATGGCTTTGTGCCGATCATATTACCGTTACTGATGGTTGTGTACCGATCATATCATTGCTACTGATGGCTTTGTGCCAATCATATTACCGTTAATGATGGCTGTGTGCCAATCATATCACTGCTATTGATGGCTTTGTGCCAATCATATTACTGTACTTATGGCTTGTGTCCATTCTGTTTATAGCTTATAGCTATCTTGTTTACGGCTCTTAGCCATTCTGATTACTGGCAGCTTTACTACGATACTGATTAGTGCTGCAATCGGTGCTGATATTGGTGTGTTGGTTGGGTGGGTCGATTTTATCCCCACATGGTGTGTTGGTTGGTAAAGGTGGTGTGTTGGCTGGATTGGGATGGGTTGCATGATTGCATTGTTGCGTTTCTATTACTGACAGTGTTTCTGAATTGGGCTAAGTCCCACAATGTTACTGTATTGGGCTAAGGCCCACATTGTTATTGTATTGGGCTGTGGCCTAAACACGGATACAATTACTGTTAATAGGGCTCAGGCTTAGACTAATTCTGTTTCTGTATACTGATAGTTTCTTTCATTAGGGGATTACACACTAGTTTTCGTAAACTCACTCCATTTTTAATCTTTCAGGTAATCCCTAGCGTTAGACGGTTCAGAGTTGCGAGGGACTCGGAAAGGGCCACACAACTACACAAGTTTTATTCTATTTAGCTCATTTACTTAAGATTGAGATTTTTGGTTTGGGTTGTGATAAGGCCTTTATAATTTCTGGATTTTAAATTTTGGGATTTGATTTAATAGTGATTTATACCTGCTAGAAGTAGAACCCGGTTTTCCAAAGCAATAACTATTTTCTAACTCGACATTTTTGCAACTCAATTTTTTAATATCACATTTTCGTAAATCATTGTTTTAAAATTAAGCTTCCGCAATAATAAGGGTTTGAAGGTAACTGCGTTTCTTTAATAAACCTCGATTAAAAATAAACAAACACAAATTGAGGTTTTGTACAAGTTTTGAAGACATGGTTTTCAAAAAACACTTCAGTGTGACACGCCAGACTCGACAATAACGTTTAGGCAGGGTTTTGGGTGTTACAGAAACAATAAAAATAGGTACTCTATGCAATCTCATAATATGAGAAATTTACAGCTCAGTAAGCTTATCGAGTGAATAATCTATGCATACTGGCACAAAATGAGCAGATTTAGTCAATCTATCCACAATAACCCAGATTGCATCTTTCTTGCTTGGTGACAATGGTAAATCGGATACAAAATCCATCATGACTTTGTCCCGTTTCCACTCCAGTATCATGATCGGTTGAAGCAATTCAGAAGGTACTTGATGCTTGGCTTTTACTTGCTGACAGACTAAACATTTCGAAACAAAGTCAGAAATGTCTCGTTTTATACAGTGCCACCAGTAAATATGTTTCAGATCATTATACATCTTTGTGCTTCCTAGGTAAACAGACAACCAACTGTTATGAGCTTCGTTCAAAATCATTTGAATCAATTCTGGATCTCTCAGAACACATATTCGATTTTTGAATCTCAGACATCCCTCAGCATCAATTCGAAACTCCGAATCAACAACCGAATTAGATTGAGCCCTCTTTGCTATTAAATTATGATCATCTTTTTGAGCTTCTCAAATTTGCTGAATAAATAACGATCTTGCTTTTAACTCGACTATTATTGCGCCATCATCTGACATAGCCATATGTGCATTCATTGCACGCAGAGAAAACAGAGGTTTTCGACTTAAAGCATCAGCAACAACATTAGCCTTTCCCAGATGATAATCAATCACAAGATCGTAATCTTTTAGTAACTCTAACCATCGACGTTGTCTCAAATTTAGATCTCTATGAGTCATCAAATATTTCCGGCTTTTGTGATCAGAATAAATGTGACATTTCTCACCAAACAGATAATGGCCCCATATTTTCAATGCAAACACAATAGCTGCCAATTCTAAATCGTGCGTTAGATAATTCTTTTCGTACGACTTTAACTGTCTCGAGGCATAAGCTACAACTTTGCCTTCCTGTATCAAAACACAACCCAAGCCATTTAAAAATGCATAACTAAAGATAATATATTCTTTACCCAATTCTGGCTGAACTAGCACTGGAGCTTCGGTCAATAGGGCTTTCAATTGATCAAAACTTTTCTGACCACTCGAACTTAACATCTTTTTGTAATAGCTTCGTTATCAAGGTTGCAATCATAGAGAAACCATTCACGAACCGTCTATAGTAAATAGAAAGTCCCAGAAAACTTTAGACTTCTGAAACATTTCTCAGATGTTTCCAAGCAAGTACCGCCGAAATCTTACTCGAATCAACCTGGATACCTGATGCTGATACAACATGTCCCAGAAAGCTAACTTCGCGTAATCAAAACTCACATTTACTAAACTTTGCATACAATTATTTATCTCGCAAAGTCTATAACACAAGTCGCAACTGTTCTGCATGTTCGGTTTCATCACAAGAGTAGATCAAAATATCATCTATGAACACAACTACAAATTGATCAAAATATTGTCTGAAGATCCGGTTCATCAAATCCATAAAAATGGCAGGTGCAATAGTAAGTTCGAAAGGCATAACCAGAAACTCATAGTGTTTGTACCTCGTTCAAAAAGTAGTTTTTGGTACATCGGAGTCTTTAACTCGAAACTGATAGTAGCCGAATCTCAAATCTATCTTTGAGAACACTGTAGCCCCTTTCAACTGATCAAACAGGCCATCAATCTGTGGCAATAGATATTTATTCTTTATTGTCACCTTATTGAGTTGTCGATAGTCAATGCACATTCTCAGAGTTCCATCTTTCTTTTTCACAAATAGAACTGGTGCTCCCTAAGGCGAGAAACTCTGTCGCACGAAACCCTTATCTGTCAACTTTTGCATCTGAGCTTTCAAATCTTTTAATTCAGTTGGCGCCATTCTATACAGAGCTATCAAAATTAGAGTTGTCCCCGGCACTAACTCAATCCTAAACTCTATCTCTCAAATCGGTGGCAATCCCAGAAATTCTTTAGGAAACACATCTGGATATTCGCACACAACTTGTACTGATTCAATCTTTCTTTCGGTCACTTTACTATCAAGTACATATGCAAAGTAAGCTTCACAACCCTTTCTCACATACTTCTGTGCTAACATCGAGGATATCACTGCTGATAATCCATTTAGATCATTAGATTCAATCCAAATAATCTTATCATTCTGGCACCGCAAATCAATAGTCTTTCATTTACTGTTTACAACAGCATCGTGCACAGTTAACCAATCCATACCTAGAATTATATCAAACTCGTCTAATGGTAATAGCATCAAATCAGCCGAAAAACATGAATTTTGAATCATCAATGGACAATTCTTACAAACTTTGTCAACCAGAATACACAGGCCCAAGGGTTTCGATACTGTAATCACAAACTCAGTAGACTCAACAGGCAGAGTCTTACTAAATACTAAAGTTTCACACATATATGAATGAGTAGAACTGGGATCAATCTATGCAATTACACTAGTATCATAGAGAGTAAATGTATTGGTAATAACATCTAGAGATGAAGCGTTCTCTCGTGCGCATATAACATAGGCTTTGGCAAGTGCACAAGCCTCAGATATGACTGCTATACCGCTAGTCCCTCTCTGACTGCCACTCACATTACCCGTATGTCTAGGTGGTCTACCACGTACTGATGTATTACCCGGTCTCCCACTCTGTACTATATTTTTTCGGTTAACATTGGACACTTACAAATGAAATGATCCATCAATCCACATTTGAAACAAGACTGATAACGTGGTTTATAGTCTCCGAGATGTCGTCTACCACATTGCTTACACTCGGGCCTATTCGGCTGAGCATTGCTAACCCTAACAATCGAAGTAGCTCGTGAACCCATAGGAGGTCTGTCTCAATCGCTTCTAGAAAAATCCGCAGCAACCATAGATTGGTAAGAATCATCCCTAAATTTCTTTGGTGCTGACTAAAAGTCTTACTCGATGATCTCTTCCAGAAATCTCTGGCTTCAAAATTAGCTTTTCTTTTCTCTTTCCCGAGCTCTTCAGCTTTGCAAGTACGCTTAACAAGTACTACGAGCTCTTTTATTTCAAGTATGCCTACAAGCAATTTAATATCTTCGTTCAGCCCGTCTTCAAATCTCTTACAGATAATTGCTTCAGTCAAAACACACTCTCGGGCATAGCGGCTAAGTCTCACGAACTCCTGCTCATATTCTGTTACGGCCATATGACCCTGTTTCAACTCGAGGAATTCTTTGCATTTTTGGTCGATAAATCTCTAACTAATATATTTATTGCGAAACTCTATCTGAAAGAATTCCCAGGTCACCCATTCTTTTGGAACTATCGATACTAGTGTATTCCACCAGTGATATGCAGCGTCTCGTAGCAATGATACATCACATTTTATACACTCATCAGGTGTACAGGATAATTCATCAAACACACGAATAGTATTGTCGAGCCAAAATTCAACCCGCTCAGCATCATCATCGACTGTGGCTTTAAACTCTGTAGCATCGTATTTTCTAATTTTATTGACAGGGGGTTTATGTAATCTGATCGGATCAATTATCTGATGTACCATAGGTATCGAAGGTGGATTACTCGGGGGTGAAGGTTGTTGTGCAGTCGGATTAGTCCAGATATACTGAGTAAACCAATCGTTCATCATTTGGTAAAAGGCTTGTTTAGCCTCACCCTCTTGGGTACTTGAAGTCAGTCGAGAATCAATTGGTGCTGTGCCTTACACCAGAGCAGGCGCTATACTCTCGACATCATCTGTTACGGCTCGATCTGGATCAGGATCCATTTACTATATAAAAAAACACATTTTCAAAGTCAGGAACCATCACACTATCGCAGTATAAAATATGACATGTATAGCTAGACTCATACGCGCTACATTAGTCCTACAATTGACTAAACCGTAGCTTTGATACCAAAAACATGTAACACCCTTAACCTGTATCCATCGCTAAAATAGTGTTACGAGGTATTACTGGACCCGACACAACTTCCGAACTATCGCATGTATATACACATAATCATGGTCAAATCTCTTAAAACCAACCAACTTTAAAACATTTCATGACATAGAATTAATATATATCCGTATTCATTTAATACATAAACAAAGTATCAAAATAACACTTCCCCATATAAACATATGAGCATATCAAAATAAACAATTTTATTAATTACAATATGCATATAAAACAAGCAAGTCAAACCACAACATATGACCATATCACAATCGATACATTATTATTCTTTAGAATTTTTTGTTTAATGCTTAGCCAAAACATAAATGAAAATATACCATAATAATCATTCAATTATGCATAAATTTTTATACCCAAACAGACATCAACTTTCCAATAATATGAGTCTATTTTGCTAAATTACCATACATCATTGTTGATCATATCTTTTAAATTTATAATCTAATACATACACATATGCACAAATATGTCATTTATTAATTTACTACCTTACTAAGTTTTATCCTAGTTATTTTCAAATATAAATCAAACACTTATCATTTACATGCAAAGACATCTCCCCAAAACTACTAATGCATTACATGCCAAAACGAACCTATATATATATATATATGTATAAATGATATTATTCTTGTAACATATCATAGGTCATTTATAAAACTAATTTCATAAACAAGACTCATTATACCAATTACCAATTCTAATTACAATATGTATATCAATTTGAGTATAATACCATAGCAATAATCCACACTTAACAAATATAAGAAAAATTAACGTTAATATATAACTGGACATTTAGTTTCATGATTTAAACACCACTACCAAAACACAAGGTAATTTATAGTCATTAATAAGAACTCATTCATCAACTATACCTAATTCAGTTAAATCAAATTATAACAAACCGTAATTGCAAATCATGTCAACCTTCAAGACTATATCATCATGCATATACCAAATACGTCATATACCTATAATATACCTACTCCTTTTGAAATAGGCTTAAACTATAACTGAATTACATCACCATCAACAATATGCCAAACACATCACACACACACATGTATATGTATATATATATACCATAACTGAAATTTACTTAAACTTAAGCATCATATCTAGCCATCTTCGAATGGCTTAATATTTACAAACTCAAAACTAACCCAAAACAAAAGCTAGCCTATACATGCCATAAGTGTAAGGTTCAACTTTTTAAAATACCAAATTAGTGATCAATTGTATGCCTGATTACTCTGACGATCCTCGAGCTCGTAACTTGATTCCAAAACTATAAAACAATGAAGAAACACACACACAGTAAGCTTGAATAGCTTAGTAAGTCATAAGAAAATAAATCATTTCAAAAATATCTAATATAATTTAACTAGGCTGAATCAAGTGGCCCTTAATCACATCTACATTTATCATACTAGCGAATTCATATATCATCACAAAATATTAGTAATTTAACATCATCTGACCGAATGCACATATACTTATAAGCACACATTACTCTCACTTTTAATATCACATATACATCATTTAGTCGAATATGAGCATTCATGTAAATACATATAATTCACTTTATATCATGTATAATTTATATCACCATTTCAAATACCAAGCTTACCTTATTTTTATTAACATTGAACTTAACACTTACTTGACCTTTTCAGCTCAATTTCACAATCAATCATAACTTGATAATGCTTGCTGAACCATTCGAAACTAAATAGAATACTCGAATAATCATATTTATCGTACAATCCAATGTCCCACAGGTGGTTTTACTTGTAGTCACGCAGCAATGCCGCTGCCCCACACAGGGTCTTACTCGCAATTACAAATTGATGCCGCTGTCCCATACAGGGTCTTACACAATAACACTTATCAAAATTCCTTTGGTTCACTCAAGACTTTCGTACGTTGTATTTCGATCGAATCAAACTTATACCAATTATTTCCATATACATATACGTTTAGCTATCTCATATTTATATACACATAAATTCAATTTAACATTTCAGATTCACAATTATTTAAAGTTAACAACATTTAAGTGCTTATAGACTTACCTCCGACGAAGCCGGACGAACCGGGATGACTATTTCACAACTTTAGATTTCCCCCGATCCAATTTCAATTTCCTTTTTTCTTGATCTAAATTAGTATAATTTAAACTTATTTAATCACATACTCCATCAAATTCATCCATAACACATAAATGGAAAAATTACACTTTTACCCCTAACATTTCACATTTTTTACAAATTAGTCCCTATTTCACAAAATACAAAATAAACAAAATTTCATTACACAATAGCTTGGCCAAATATTCACTAAGCTCATATAAGTCCATGCATTTCATTTATTTCACATTTTAGTCCCTCAATTTATTATTGTTATAATTTAGCCCTAATTACTCAAAATCATTAAAAAATCATATACAACATATGTTTATCTATCTCATTTCTTTTATTTTCTAACATCAACAACAAAAGTCACAAGCTTTCAACAATGGCAAAAACACAAAATCATCAACAACTTCAAAAATTCAAGCATGGGTCGAGTAGTATTCTTAGAAAAAATCTCAAAAACATAAAAATTAACAAAAATTGAGCTAAACACATACCTAAATTCAAGCTTCAAAGAGTCGAAGCCTTAAACCTTTTATTTCTCCTTTTATTTAACTATATTCAATCAATAAAAAAAATAAAGATGAACTAATGCATGTTGTTTTTTATATTTTATTAATATTTTTAATATATTTACAAATTTATCCTTTATTATTTAATGTAAAATCATTATAAAATAAAGCCATATCCGTCCAATTCTTTTAACTATGGAATAATTTCCTTTTAAGGACTGCACACTATAAAGACAATAGCAAATTAACATTTTAATAAATAGTTAGCAACTTTCATAACTTACGCAATTAAGTCCTTTCAATAAATCGGGCATTCAAACGATAAAATTTCAAACTAAAAATTTAACACACACAAATTCACACAGTATAAACACCAAAAATAATTTTAAAATATTTTTCTGACTCATATTCGTGGTCCCAAAACCACCGTTCTAAATAGGGTCAAAATCGGGCTGTTACAACTCACCTACTTTGTTTTAAAACAATATTACAAGTTGACTTGTATACTTGCGAATACCACATTGTCATTCTATATTTTATTACAGTATTAACACTTTGGACGTTAGTACATCCGGAGGTGGTCAAGTTGTTGGCGCCATTGCCAGGGAGACAACGTCACTTGTTTAGTTTTAATTTTTTCATGTAAAAAGAATAGTTAGGAAAATTTTAGGTAAAAGAAATGATTTTATTTTATTTTACCTACTAATCCTTTCTTTCTGGGTTTAGTGTATGACTCATAGTAGGGGTAAGCCTATGTAGTAACCACAGGTCCAGAGAGAAAAAGCTAAAGAAATCGCCTATAGCAATAGCAGCAACAACAACAACAACAAATGCAAGATCCACGACTACTTATTACAGGTAACGCACCACGTGAAAATCCACTATTTGGCGACGCTGATGATAATAGCCTAGGAAACCCACTAGCACGACAGCTTCCCGCAAATGTATAGATGGCTCAAAACGAGAGAACTTTAAAGGATTATGCATTACCATGTCTTAACTTGTTTGAAAAAAGTATAGCAAGGATAGTGATTACAACAAATAATTTCGAGATAAAATCAACGATGATTCAGATTATTCAAAATAATCTACTATTTAGGGGCACTATGACAAAAGACCCTAATAAAAATTTAGTGTGGTTTCTTTAACTCTATGATACTTTTAAATATAATTGGGTCACTAATGATTCTATTCTTCTTCAGTATTCTCTTTCTCCTTGATTGATAATGCCTTTTCTTGGTTAGACTCGTAGGCACTAGGCTCTATCACAACATAGGATAAACTCGATGGAAAGTTCTTATAGAAGTTCTTCTCGATTAGCAAAGTAGTTCAACTAAGATGAGAGATTGCGGTCTTTAGACAAATTGGGGGAGAAAGTTTTTATATGGTGTGGGAATGTTTCAAGATGTTAATTCAAAAATGTCCGCAGCACGAATTTCCTGAGTGGATGCGACTGTAGGTATTGTATAATGGGTTGGACGTGAATGCATGATCTAGACTAGACGGAGCTACATGAGGAGCCTTTATGAATAGAATGTACGAGGATGCAAATTAAATTATTGAAAACATGGCATTAACCTGTTAGTGGCCAATTAAACAATTCACATATGGCCAGAAACCCGCCACTGAAAAAGCTATCCAAGTGGATGACAAGTCTCAATGGTTGGTGGATAGACTAAACCATATTGAATCTACTTCTACACCATCTATGTATGGGGGAGACAAACTGTTCTTCCACTATATCAACAATCCTACTGAGGATGTAAATTAAATCATGAATAGGGTGGGAACCCTTATTCGAATACATATAATCCCGACTAGAGATATCACTCTAATTTGAGATGGAGAGGGAACCAAAGAGACCCATGATAGGGCTAGCCCAAGTGACCATACTGCATGAGGTTAACGTCTTGATAGAATTGAGGGAGAGATGCAATCAATGAGGATAAATGTCAAATAGGTGCAGTTTGAGTGTACCAACTCCACAAGAAAATAGACTAGACTCAAGATCAAATGAGCCAATTGATGAAAATGATGGGCGACATCAAAAAACAAATTGGCATAGGTACTCCTAGCAATACAGAAGACAATCTGTGGAGGGAAAGTAATAAGCATGTGAAGGCGATAGCACTTTAATCGGGCAAAGTACTGAGTAGCCCAAAAAACCATACTCCAGATGTAGTTATAGAGAATACTGATGATCCTCAAGAGGAACCCCTAGAAGCTAAAGAAGAACCAAAGCCAGAAGAGGTAAAAACATCTTCGACTGAACCAAAAAAAGAAACGCCTAAAGATGTCGAAATCACAAAAATCCCATTCCCTTCAAGACTTGAAGAAAAAGATGAATTTGTATGTTTTTTTAACCTATTTAAAACACTAAATGTTAATATACCTTTAATTGAATTAATTGAGATGGTTCCCAAGTACAAGAAGTTTTTAAAAGAAATGATGACGAGGTGTAAGAAAATTAAGGTAGGCAAACAAGTTAACTTAAGTGCTATGATTATTTCAAGACATGTGCCTCAAAAATTGAAAGACCCGAGGAGTTTTACTATTCCCATAAAGATAGGGAGTATTCATTTTAATATAGCTCTATGTGATTTAGGACCTAGTATTAATTTGATGCTTCTATCAAATTAGGAAAAACTCGGGTTAGAGGATCTTCAAACTACTCAAATAACATTATAGTTGGCTGACATGTCTTCAGTATATCCGAAAGGGGTATTGGAAGTTATTTTAGTCAAAATGTGAAGTTTCAATATCCTTTAGATTTTTTGGTGCTTGATGTCGAAGAAGATCGAGATACCGATCTTGTTAAGAAAACCCTTTTTGGCTACTTCTAGGTCTACCATTGATTTAGAAAAGAACGAATTAACCATGAAAATCAATGGTGAGATAGAAATATTTAAATGCTTCCTTCAATTTAGTGAAGAGGAAAGTCAGAAAAAGTTTGGAGAATAATGTAAAAAAGTATCTATTTCTAACGTTGTTGGATTAAAGGACACATTTCCTCTTATACGCACAAATAAAATAAACATGCTTAAGGAAAGGAACAAGTGAGCACATGTGGAATGGCACGATGGGCGATGGACAATTTGACCACATCATTCTCTTGTCATTCCATAGAATGGAAGAATCATCTGTTGAAGAACTAATGATACTGTTGAATGGTCTGGCAGTAGAACTTAGAAATATTTGAATTGCTTAACTATTGTAAATTAATGTATATTTAACTAACCACAGAGTTTACATGTTAACCTTTAGGTGTTTATTCAATACCAAGACATCCTCAAGGATGGAAAGTTGGGCTAGTACAGAGCCGGTGTCACACACGACAACCCTGTGTCATGACACTTTGTGCAGAATGTAGGAACTGAAGAAACCAACTCGACGTTGTGAAACCACACTCCTATGTCACGACATGGAGAATAATCTTCCCATATTTTCAAATTGAAAGATGTGTTGTGAAACAGAATCTTGTGTTGCTACATGGAACCTCTATGTACAACATTGCTACAAATTTTTGCGGGGTTGACCTAACCCATTCCTGCAACCCCGCGGGCTAACCCTTCATTTACCCAACTTCAAACACAAAACACCTATTCTTAACCCTAATACTCCTTATAAACACATTTAACATCTCCTTAACCTCTCAATCTTTTCAAATCTCCCAAAACTACTCACACCCTGAAAATCCTAAATCCAAACTATTTCTTGAAACTAGTAAATATCTCTCATCATTTAAGATCTTTTGATGTAGAAAATAAAGAGAGCACATAAAATCACTAGTTACCAACACGAGCAACAAGGACTTTAAGATTTCTTCAAGGTTAAAGGTTCCTAACTTGAACTTTTTATTATTTTATTAGATATTGCTCGACTTGGTTCTTAGTTTAAATATGGCCCCTTGAAAAGTTAGAAGAACCAATGGCCCAAACCATTGACGGGTCCAAACCCCCTAATTTTGCAAACCCAGATATTGGAAAGTGTTTTACTGAACTACAAGGAAAAACCTTTATCCAAGAAAGGGTATTTGATCCGTCAATGATCCTATGTAAGGAAATATGGCCTTTAGTAAGATATCATAGATGGGAACATTTTTGGACGATTCTGAAATAGAATGATGTGGCCTGATTGTCTAGGATTTTTATGCATCTTTACTGGACCAAGAGTCTAGAAGTACTGAAGGTTATATGTAGGATATGGTACTTGTGTGAGGGAAGGAAGTGCGAGTAACCCCTTGAATTATTTATGACTTTTATAATGCCTCATACTATGAGAATGATTTTATTGATGAAACTGATCTAGAATATTTTCGAGATATAGATTTGGATAGTATTATAAACTTGTTAACTGGAGGGAGGGGTGAATCGATATATCACGTAGATACCAATATCTTAGTATCTTTTCATGAAACAATTATGTTTCCTAAGGCTACAATGTGGATTCAATTTGTGTGCACACGAATAGTTTCAACATTAAATGTTTCTAATGTTAATACTTTTAGAGCATTTTTACTTTATGCTATTTTGCAGAAAAGCATGTTTGTATCGAAAAATGGATCCACCAGAACATGAAGAGGTGCATTATAGCTAGAAGGTGAGAGTTTTCTTTCCCCATCTAGTAATGGCCTTATGCAAAAAGGCGAGTGTACCTAATTTAACAATCCATTTTTTAGTGGTGTCAAAAATTATGGTTTTGGGACCACCAAACCTGACGAGTAAGTTTGTAAATATTATTATCTAATATTTACGAGTCAAACATGATTTTAAAAAGGTTTTTGATATAGTGATTTTTGTTGTATAAGTGATTTATTAAGTTCAAGTGGTATGACCCTAAGGTCAAGTGGTTTTAAAAAATGAGGTTTCAAGACCTCGTTTCTATAAACTGAGCTGTAAATATTTTTATAGATATTTACGGAGTGTCCTTAAGGTGGTATTAAAGTTTTGTTAAAAAATTTTAACATTTCGATAGTTAATTAATTAAAAAGGACTATAGCATAATCAGACCATTCAAGGAGTTAGTAGACGTTAGTGGGCTTATAAATTGTTAATGTTTGATTACAATTACAAGGGTAAAAGAGTAAATTATTAATTATGTATATTATAATCAAAACATGACAAAATTAGTTATCATCTTCTTCATTTAAAGCTCATCATTGAAACCCTAAAAGAGAAGGAAGTATATTCGACCAAACTTTGGCTTGGTGATTAGCTAAGCGAACTTTGCTCGCTTTTAGTAATTTTTATGTTTTTGAGATCATTGCAACAAGAACCAGCTAGCCTATATCATCAATTTTGGAACCGTTAAAGATTTTGAATGTTACCATTGATGAACATTGTGATTTTAGGTGTTAAATGATGAATTTGAGATATTAGGTTTTGTTTAAAAGTATTTTATTAAGTGATTTTTGATGAATTTTTTGATTAGGGACTAAATTATTAAAATAGTAAAAATGCAAGTATTTAATGTGAAATTATTACATGAATGGGCTTTTTTTGATACCATGAGTATTCGACTAGGCTCAATTTTGGGTAAAAATGATTAATTTGAATGTTTTGGGTTCAAGGACTAAATTGAATAAAAATAAAACCTGAAGGGTAATTTTGTAATGATTTCAAAATTGAATAAATTGCATAAAATACATTATTTTACTGTCTAAATTAATAAACTGAATGAAATTATTAATTTAGATCAGGATCAGGTAGAAAATCGAGGAGAATGGAAAATTACCAAAATGCCCTATACTTTGACATTCCTACAAAATAGCCAGGTAAGTTTGTATGAACTATACTTTGTATAATTTTGACTAAATTGAATGTTATTATATGATTTTATTGAAAATTAATAAATATAAAAGTTAATTATACAATTTATTGAGTAAAGAAATAATAAAAATTCAACGATGTACGACAACTACCGAGCCCCGTTTGAACCTTAGGTATATATAGGATACAAATGACATGTAATTAGGGTCACCATGTTTCTGGTGCTGGTCCTGAACGTCTTATCGGTGGCTGAGTTCCGGCATGCATTGTAGATAGTTGATAGATTATTGAGCAGCACCGTGTAGCCACGTTTCGACCGATAGCTTGTTTGAGCAGACCCATTTATGGATCAAGAGTGGGAATCTATGTAAAGGAAAAAGGAAAGAAATGGTTTCGACCATATGTTAGCACACAGTGTGTGAGATTCCCGCGTATTCGATATTATTCTAAGTGGTTCAACGGGCATACAAATGGAAGGAACGGTAAGTGTTCTGACTGGAAATGTCATGAAAGTATGGAAAGGTATGAGTTGATGATGATTAAAGTGTGTATAGCCATGCTCATGAAAAGTATGAATGCTTATATATTATATTTATGGAAGTTATTTTATCATGTGGTGATTTCTACTAAATTATGTGTTTATTCACTAACTTGTGAATATGGTTAATGTTATATTTATGTCTTATGTGTTGTGCAAATGAAACGGTAAGTGTTCAATATGAATTAAGATAGATATGCATGAAGCTCATTGAAATGATGATATATGAAAAACATGATATATTATGAGATGGATGATAAGTCCAATTGACATGTGCTCAAGTATAATGGTTATCCATGTCAAATTCATATGAATCATGTTTAAATGAACTAACATATGTTGTTGATGTGCTTAGGCTTATGCCAAGCTTGTGGTTATGATTCATGTTTATGATTATGCTTGTACTATGTATATGTAAAGGTAAGAAAGGGAACGAAACGGTAAGTATGTAATTGGGATGTATTATGATGTATTTATATGTGAACAAATTACGTATGCTATGGATGAATATATCTAGATCATGGATAAATGCACTAAGTCAGAATTGATAATGCCGTTTAGGCTTATGATAAGCATTGAGTTTGGAATGGAAAGTAACTAAATTGAAAGGTGTATAATTTTATAGAAAGGTTTATGGTTATACATTACGTCCCATAAAATCCTTTCATGTTATGAATTATAAATATAT